>JAPDSC010078446.1:0-16518 GCA_026290005.1 Latrodectus geometricus | reverse complement strand
TATATATATATATATATATATATATATATATATATATATATATATATATATATATATATATAATGGAAAGTGATAAATTTTGAAATTCTGATTTACTTTCATAAAACACTCCTAGTTTATCAATACTGAGATCACAGAAACAAGCTATATAAATATTTTTAAGTAAATTCTAATTTGATAGGTTTTTGAAATTTGGTTTCATTGTTCAATAAGTAACTGTTTATCAAGTAGGAAATTTATTAAATGTTGGTGGTACACAAAATTTTTTGATTGATAAGACAATTTATAAACCACAGTTGTTTTTTTTATTATTATCATGAAGTTAGTTTTTTTTTATAAATTATATTATATGAAACATGTTTACATACATAATTGGGGAAGCAAACCCAGGACTATACCTTACGGTTAGTAGGTTTGAGAAATATTTATCTAGCACCAAGCAACTCGTAATTGTGAATTAAGATCAGATGAGGACACATCTGAGCTGGCACCCTCCTTTCCACATCCATGTCACACCAGTGAAAGGACTTCCAATATCTCAGATTAAAGTAGTCCCCCTTGGACACACAAATTTTGTGATTATGATTGCAAAGAGATGGCTGCAAATTATTTTTTTTTACTACATAATGAAATACACAATAAAAATTCACTAATTTAACATTTTTTTTAAACTTAAGGCTCCTTAGAATTTTTAAAGATCATGATCCCATGATTTTTTTTATTAATTCTTACTTATTTAAATTTCTACTATCCAAAAGATTAAAGTAATACAATATAACTCTTTTCTCTGAGTAAGATGATGAAATAATCTCAAAAATATCCTGTTTTAATGTAAAGAATTTGAAATAAAGCTTAGCACTTAAAGAAATCATTTCAAAATTATTAGGTACTTACAGCTCTAATGTAGATTGCTTAATTGTCAAGGAAAAACTATTTTAAAAAAATTGCAAAATCATTTGATTCTTCTAAGGTAAACTGTTCATTTTTATTGAAATTTTTACCATGTCTGAGAAAAATGAAAATTTCTTTTCTGGTTCATATATTTTTTTCCTTCCATTCCTTTTAAATTTATGTTTGAAAAAAAATTATTATATAAACTTGCACATTAAGTGTTAATGAAAATGTTAATTCTGTCTGATTTTTTTACAATTCCTTATCAAATGAACTTATATATCAGACTTCGAACCCTAAGTGTAGTAGTTTCAAGCAATTATGAGCCTATACTGAAATGTATTTAAAAGTTAATATTTTGTTATCATTTTAATAAGAAATTTAAATTTAGTTAGTTAACTTTTTAAAACAATGTGTGTTAAGATGAAATTATTTATTTTATTAATAACAATTTTTGATTTTGTTACTCTGAATATATTTTTTTACAATTGGCTTCAGTTGTTAAAAAAAGCAATTGTTTCTTGATTTCAAAAGCTGATAATTATTTGAATAATTATTGAATTTAATTTATATTATCCTATTATTTATATTAATCCTAATATAACAAGTATTTTATGGAAAACTAATTAGTATTCTATAAAATATTTGTTATATTAGGATTGATAATCAAAAATTTGTATTTTTAGGATGCTGAAGCTAATAACTTATGCAGGAGACTTCAACTGAAAGATATAATTGCATCTGGATTTCAGAGGTTAACAAAGTATCCCCTCTTGTTGGAAAATATTGCAAAATATACACCACGTAAGTGATTAAAATCTTCTACTGATTTTTTTAGTAGTTATTTTATATTTGAGAATAAATAAACTATTCAAATGAAGCAAAATGTTTCATAACTAAACATTTGTTCGGCAGTTTTTTAATAACCCTCAAAAATTATTTATTATATTAAAGAATATAAGATTTACTTTCTTTTAATTTAAAATATTAGTATATTTTTCTTTATAAAGAGATGCATTTGAGTGCAATGTTAAAATTCACAATAAGCTCTTATTAAGGAATTGCATTTTAAAAACATACTTCGGGGAGAAGAAAAAAAAAGATAAATTTTATTAATTTTGAATACTAAGCCCAAAATTCAAAATAGAGTTTTATTATAATTAAATTAATATTGCTTCTAGTTAGCTCTTTCTGAAACAATTTTATGATTTAAAGTTTATATCCTTATTACCACATTATTTTTTTATTAGAAAATTTTTTATTACTTAAATTGTAAAACGTCCTTAAATAATAAGGTGCAAAATTTCTTAATTTATGCTATAAATCTTTTCCAAGTTTAAAAGTTTATTAAAGTTCTTTAATGAAACTAAATGTTTTGAATAATAATTGTGTTTGTTTAGTACAATTGGGTTATTTAATTTTTTCTTAGCAAATACTCAAGAGTTGTTAGATCTTCAGCGGGCTGTTGAGTGCAGCAAAGAGATTTTAGTCCATGTTGATTCAGCTATAAAGGAAGCTGAAAACATGCATCGGCTTCTTGATATTCAGAAAAAGATGGACAAAAGTTCCTTTGAGAAGATTGAACATCCAATTGTACATAGTTTTAAGGTAAACTTATCTTATTTTCTCCTATGAATTTAAAATTATAATTCTTTAAATATCACTCATTTTCATTTGTAATATTTCAGTGCAAATATACTCTTAAATAAATTAATTTTTGTTTCATAATAGGCACATTTAATAAAACATACAACACCATTTAGAAGACGTAGAAGATACTTATAAGGAGAAATTACTTTCTCCTCTTTGAGAACATTTTTGTAATAGACATTTCAGCTCTTAAAGATGTCTCTTATTAGTAATAAATGCATAAACCATTTTTATTTTAGATTTAGGTAGGAGAGGTTATCCTTCCTTATTTTGAATGAATTTTTTTTCGAAATAAGGAAGGATAACCTCTTGGAATAAGGAAGGATTTATTCGAAATAAGGAAGGACGAAGATTTTACATGGTAAAAGCTCCACAAAATTTACAAATTTTTATAGAATTCTTTGAGATAAATTAAAACTTAGTCACTTTTCTCATAACTGTTACAAAATTTATATTTAATGATAAATTTTAATTAATCAAATTTCAAAGCCATAAACATAATTTTTCTTAAAATGTAAGTTCTTTAAATAAAAAGATGTTTTAAGAAATATTATGGGAAAAATATGAAAATACTTTTTATGATTAGAAATTCCTTTTTGTTATCAATAGCATTATTTAAAATTGGATTAGATTTTTTCATCTACTACTTCAGTATAAGAAATTATTTTTTAAAATGTTGATAATTTTTGACATTTTTTGTTGTCACAAAGAAAAGATAGTAGTTTTCATTATTTCCAAATAATAAAACAACTACACATGAATTATCTTTACTGAATTATTAACTATCTTTCAATTGTATTTTCTTATCTCAGTAATCAGTTGTAAATAAAACTTTCAATTATGTCTGTAATCGGTAGTAAAAATTTTATTTGTATTTTATTAATTTATTTCTCTTATGTATATTTTTTAATTAAATTGTATTTAACATCAGATTAATTTTATGATTTATAAATACCAATCATCTCTAAATAATAATAATTTCTTAAACATTTTTGCTGGACCAATGTTTTTTTTCCTTCTTCATGACTTTTATGATATTTAAGAATATTAATTATTTTTATTAAATTTGTATATTAATTGAAGCAGAAAATGTTCATCTTATATTTGCCTTGGGTGGTTGGGAGGGATTATTATTTTTATTATTATTATTTTTTTTGGGGGGGGGGGTCTATTTAATCACTAGAACTATCATTTAAATTTTTAATGATTATTTATCTCCCAGAATGTCGATTTTAGTAAATACTCTTATAGAGAGAAATACAAGGCTTTGCTCTATTGTGTCGTTTTATATATTTGTATATTCATATTCACAATACATACATATATGATAATATTTGCACATCATTTTAGAATCTGGATGTGACAAAGCACAAACTTCTATATGAAGGATCTCTTGTCTGGCGTCTGAGTAAACAGAAGACCATGGAAATGCATGTTGTACTTTTGGAGGATATTTTAATCCTTTTTCAAAAGCAAGATGAGAAGTATGTGTTAAAGTTCCACAATACCATCTTAACCAGTGGCCGTGAAGACACAAAAGTTATGCATAGTCCAATTTTGAGAGTCCATAACCTTTTCACTCGTGAAAATGCTACTGGTGAGATATTGTAATTTTTATGAATTGATATTTATAATAAAAATGCATTTTTTTTTGGGTCATATCATTGATGTATGCTGTGATAAACCTCACTTATTGACAGAAAGGGAAATTGCTAGAATTTCAAAAAACAAAAGCTCATATTTTTGTTGATAAAAATAATAAAATGAAGCATTTAAAATTTTAAGTCAAAAGTATAGTCTACAAAGTAAACCTGAAAAAAAACATAAGGAAGCTCCAATGAAAGAAATTATTAAAAAAGCTATACCATAATTACATAAAATTAAGTATGCATGTGTAACAAAATTTAATATCAAGTAAATAAATAAAATTTAATTTTTAAAATATTAAAAACATGAAAATATGCTTAGACATCAATTCAAGTTTATATAAACGGTAAAAATTCATTGCTTGGAAATGTCAGCTGCTTATACAGTGCATGATCTGCTTGTATTGCCAACCTAATTTTCTTGGATATTAGATTATCAATAAGAATTTCAGGAATATTGTTAGCGTTTGAAGAAGTTAAATTAAAATGACTCTGATGATAAACTGCTATGGTCTGCATGCTGCTAGGAGAGTATGCATGAGATCTGTCCAAGTGTACTTTAAACATACTTGATCATTCAGGAACATGCATTCTGTTATTTCAATATCAAGTATGTTCTCCTCTAGATCATCATTTAGACCATCATCTATAAACCGCCTGTTTTTATCATGGATCAAAAGAAAGGTTTCATAAATCTCAGTTTCTTTTGTTCATATCTTTGGCTTGTTAAATTGCCATCCTGATTAATATGCAGGTTCCTTGCTTATCTGTAACTATTCTATACCATGCCATGCAATCACCATGTTTTTAACATTTTTATTAAATGAATGGAGGATTTCTTCTATTATTTTCTTTCCATATCCTAACAGATATCCTAACACTCTTCAAAATGAATTGACGCTCATCAATAAGTAACCAATATATCTAATCGCTTCCAATCTTAAATTTTAGCATCCTAATTTCTTTACTTTCATAGTGATTTCAAATTAGTGAATTATACTGTACTGTCCAATGAAATGTTCTGATGACTACTTTGCTTTTTGAATACTCATCCTTCTTTTGGTGAATTTTTTTGTAGTTAAATACATTACACTTCATTAAGATTTTGAGAAACTCATTTGTCATTACTTGTGGTAACATTCGGCCATTTTTGATAGCTCAAAGTCTAAATTATATTTCTTGGTATTTATTTCACACTCTTGAAAGAACTCTGCCTTTTCAACAGCATCCACTATTGTTTGTGCTTACTAATTTGTCTTATAATATGTTCAACCAGGGATTCTGGAATATTTATTTTTATTAGACATTATTAAATCATTATCTCAAAGCAAGTGCTGAATTAGAAAATTATTAAATTTAAGATAGTAAAGCAAGGGGGGGAGAGAAAAAGAAACCTTGCTAAATCATGCTTTTTGCATTTATATCTTTTTTATGTCAGGAATATTAATTACTAATAAAATCTGAAGTTTTTTATACTTTATTTTAAATTAAGTTCTTTATTTAATATTTGCTATTCATTTTTCGTAATTTCGTTAAAATGTTGTTTTCCCGTAATTTTTTTTAGATACACAATTCACAATTATTCTAGAAACATAAGACTATAGAGTAAAATTGAAAATTTTATTCCATGAGATAAAAATCGTGTGCATTGATCATAATTAAAAGAGAATACATTTTTTTATACCTAAAAACTCATTATTTAATAGAAGTCACTTTCCATCAGTAGGATATTTACCTTTACTTCTAAATACAAATTTTATTATTTGTTTTTAATATTTTGATTTATTTACTGTACTCCTTGCAGCTTACACATTTTGACAACAGTAAATTTATTTCACTTCAAAAGAGTTTAAAAGTTCTCTTTTTGTTAACTGTCCAAAAAAATTATGTAATAAAGAAAAATTATTTTTGAAGACAAACATATTTGTCTGAATACTATAACTATAAAATACCAAAACTTTTGTTAGCTACTAGAAACATAAAATGGCATATCAAATTGAATGACACATAATCATACGATATAACATATTGATTAAATGTAAATTTTAGTAAATATATTTTTTAAGTTTTATTTAAAATATGTGTTTTTTACACCATTTTTTTATAACATTTACATTGGAAATAATGCTTAGCTGTAATTTTTCATACATTATACCAAATTTGCAACTATTTTTCTTTTAAACTAAGTATTTGTTAAACTAAATTTTTTTTTATAGGAAACAATTTCGTTAGTATTTAGTGACTAATAGTATAGATTTTTACTCAATTTTTATATTTTAAATTGTATTTACAACAACTTATTTGATTTTTAGATAAAAGAACATTTTTCATCATCTCTTCATCTGAAATGCATGCTATGTATGAATTTGTTGCCTCTTCTGCTGCAGAAAGGAGAATGTAAGCTTATTATCTGTTGATAAAACTTAAAATTATTCCTCGTTTAAATTTGCATAATATTTCAATTTTATATCTCATGATTTTTGTGTTTTAATAGATGGTGTGCTCATGTGGATAGAACAGCTGAAGAACAACAACACAAAAAACGAAACCTGTTAAAAAATAGTCAAGAAGCTCCACAACCCGTCCCAGATAGTCTTTCTCCAAGTGAGGAGCAACAAGAGCAAGAGGAAGCTGAAAGTGAAACTAAAGAGTATGTTGCTGGAATATATTATCCTTTTTCCTGCTTCTTTGACTCGAATGTGATTAAAATTTTATAGTTAACAGCTGATTTATTTAACATAAAAAAATATAAATTTTTCTTTATAGGTTACTGTATTTAAAGACAAATTCAAGATAAACTTAAGCAGTAATATTGTTTTTAGAAATTATTGTTATCACGAAAAAATATCAGAAAACATGTATGAATAAATTTATTTGTTAGTGGTTGTAAAACAGTTTATGCATAATTATTTTATGTACTTTTGAGCAATATAATTATTTTTGTTTAGTTTTGAAGCAAATTTAGTTAATATAAATCCATTTAGTAATAATAGATTTAGTATTCTTTAAAAGGCTAATAATTTTTTTTAAAACTTAATAATTTCTTTAGTGGATAAAGTCAGACAATTTTCATTAAGTTTCTTCGCATAAAAATGCTTTGAGATTTGTTGCAATTTTTATTAGATTAGCACTAGGGAACAAACTAGGAATATTTATTCAGTTAGATCTAAAATGTCTTGCATTTCAAATAGTTGTAATCAAACATTTAAACATAAATTTTTTAAATTAAAGTTTTCAGATAAATTTTAAAAGGAAAATCAACATTTAAAAGTTACAAAGTGTTAAATAAAAAACATGATAAAAATAAAGGAGCCTATTATAAAAATATCATAAAATAATATGATAGTAACTTTTTAGGAATTGAATTCACTCTGAAGTATTTACTTAATATATTCCTAAATTATTGTTAGATCAATGACAAAATACTTCGTATTCTAAGATATATAACTTTCAAAGAGTTAATGTTTTAATATATATTTATTTTTTATACAAAACGAAGTGTACTCTTTGGTCATAAAATATGCATGTTTTAAAAAGAGTTATTTTTGTATTTTGAGGTAGAAAAGATTTCTCTGCAATTTGTTAATGTATGTTTTAATAGAAATTGGTATTTATAAATTAAATATTATGAAAATTAATGTTCATTTTGAATATTTTCCTTATGTTATTTATTTAGAATAGTCTTGCAATTTTTTTTTTATTGATGTATAATTATATATTTTTGTGTACTTTAAAGATTAAGCATAAGGTTAATGCTTTTATTTTATATGAATGTTCATTAATTTAAAATATAAACAATATATTTATTATATATCTTGTATTTGATTTTCATGTTCAAATAATTATCACTGAGTCACTATAATATATCATTACCATTTAAGAACTAACTAGATGCTCTAAAATGTGTTATTCAGTTAATGTTCCTTATCTGTAATTTTTTTAATATTTATATATAGATGTGTTAATATATTTTGAATTTAACTTGCATATTATTCTGTGATTTAGTATTTATTATTTCTTCAGGCATCCTATTGAATTGTGGATATTAAGTTGTACATGTTAATGATATTGTCAGCAGAAGACAAATAATAGGATATAAGAATTGAGCAAAATAAATCATGCTTTTTATATTACTATGTGTTAAAATGTTAATTTAAGAGAATAGTTTATTACTGAAGTAAAGAAAAAAAACTGCAGTTAAAATCATCAGCCAAATATGTGGAATGTCCAATCTATTGTTATGCTTTGTAATTTTTCAAGTGTTCAAAATCTGTATACTTTCCTTGTCATAAGAAGATATTAATTTATCACATTACTTGTGTTTATTTGAATACCATTGAACATAGCTTTGTTCAAAAATGGTTTCTGAATTTGGTGTAGTGAGAGGCATCCCAAGTTTAAACAGGATATATTTATCATATCACTAAGCTGCGTTTTCCCCTTAATCTCCCTATAGAGTAATTTTAAAAATCAAAAATATTAACTAATATATAAAATATTAACTAAATTTGCAACCAAAACTTGAAACAAATATATTTGATTAGTGCTGTCTCATTTCAAGGAAAGTAGGATTACTTTTAGCACTCTCTAAACTGATCATATTATTGGTTCATGTTGAGCTTAGCTTCTGTGCCCTTGTTTGAACACAAAATGCTGTTCAAATGTATTAGTCTTTCATTTCTCTCATATATGTTGGTATGCATTCTCAACTTCTAGAATATTGCTATGTAAAGTCGTTTCTTCTGATTTTTTTATAACTTTTAGCAGTGATTTGTTGAGAAACTAACTACAGAAGTTTGTGTGCAAAAGTAGGTTCTTATAGGTGCATTATATTTAATTAAAATAAAAGTATACCTATGAGTACTTACTTGTATTGTTTAATGGCTTAACTCTTCCAGAGCTGTTTGTCAACATTGATAATGATTCTCATTCATTCATTAATAGCCAGTCACAATAATCCCCGAGATAAGCCATTTGCCATTCAGGCAGTTTTACAAATCTCAAGAATTACCTTTTTGTCTTAAAAAGATTGCATTTGGAAAGAATAATTTTTTTTATCAATCAGTACTTGACATGAAAATAGGAATTATTTTTAGAAATAGTCTTAACCTTATGAATTTTTTTCCTTAGTTCTTGGTACTTCATGGAATTGCAGTTTTATTGTTTAGAAGCCTCAAAAAATTTAATTGGACTGTTAATCTTTTAGTTTATATTAGAAATTTAATGTGAATTTAAATAATATTTTCAAATGAATGAAAAATATTTAAATCATAAGCATTTATTTAATTTTCTTTCTGTCACATTCAATTAATCCAGTATACTAAAGTAATTTGTAATTTCTTTTTATATTCATAATATTTTTAAACATGTGATAAAATTTTACTTTATCTCTAAATATTGACATCCAGATTGAGATTTCGATTTGTCATAATATCATTAGAAGTGTTATATTGTTTTTTAAGTATAGTTTTAAACTAAGCTTAATGATGTTTTTTTTTTCTTAAAATTTATGTTTTTATAAAATGTAATTGTTTATTTTGGTAATTAAACCTTTAAAAAATGCATAATTTTATGAATGAATTTTCAATACATCTGCCTAAAATCTGTTGATGTATTACAATATTTTTTTCTGGTCTTATATTCACGTTAGTTAATTTATTAACTTTATAATGTGTGCAATCAAAATCTTTCTAAATAATGAAATTCCTTAGTAAAATTCTTGTCTGAGATTTTTCAAGTCTGATCTTGATATTATTTCATAATATTATGCACTTGATCATAAAAATGACTTTTGATTATGGAAATAACCAGTTGTGTATTGTCGTTTTCTTACTTGACTTCAGTTTGTTTTTAGATTTAAGTTGTTCATAAGTTCTTAAATCATCACTTGCATATATATATAAAAAAAAAAAAAATTCGAAATATAAATTGTGAATACAAATATCTTAAAAATATATACATCATCATTTAATTAATGTATAGGAATTTATTTCATAAATTAGTTTTACTAATAGTATAACTGTTATATTGTAGATTAGAAAACTCTGTTGAATCTACAGAAGAATCTAATTCACAGCAAGCTGAAGTGCAGAATGTCAATCCACCTGTTATTGAACCTGAAGTTCCTTTGCCAAATGAGCCCCCTGATGGAATTCCTCAGAGGGCTCGGCAGATTCCAGCGGAAGAAGATCCTAATGATCCTGATAGCCTTCGTAGTCACAGGAGGATTGAGCGCATAGAAATCCTTGAAATAACAGAAGGTCCTCAGCTTATAGAACCTAGTGAAGTGATTATTAGCACTGGTGCCATATGTCAAACTGCTGAACCAGTTCTGACTCCCTTTGGTGAGCTTTTTTAAATTATTAATGCATGATAATATAAGCTGGAAATGATGAAATCACTTTAAGTATTTTAAAATTTAATTCAGCAAATAATTTCTTATCAGTTTGTTTCACTCTTATAACTCATATGTTAAATATTGAAAATTTTTATTGGCTGTATATACTTTTTTCAAATAATATTTCCAAAATACTTGGATTTTTTTTTTTTTTTTTTTTTTTTTGTTTTGATTCTATATTACAAAAGTCATGTTTACTGAAAAAGGAGACTTCTTAGAAGAAACAAAGTAGATTTCTAAGTTGCATTTTTAGATTATATCTCTTTAATTACTCCTAATTATCTGTATGTTTTCCATGTCACTTTAAGTAACTCTTCCATTTAAAAAATCATTTATATTTATCTAAAAATTCAGCAATAGGCTCTGGTAAAACAAACATTTATTTGATTTCTTGAACAAGAATGTCTTTTGATTTTTTGCAAGCAAACAATAAAAAAAAATTAATTTTGTAATTTTAGTATTAATACAATAGATGAGTGTAAGAGTATCAGCAATATAAATCTACTTTGTTAGGTGATAATTGTTTCTTTTGAAAAAGAAAAGCTCTACAAGCAGATAATATTTTGTTTTATAGAAGTATCAGCTTTTTATATTGATTTATTTTGAGTTAAAAGTTAGATAATATTTCAAATATGATAATTTAATTTTATACATTTTAGGGAGGAAAAATAAATTTTATTTTGATAGTTAATTTGGTAGCAAAGTTCTAATTTGTGTTGAATATATCCTTTAAATGTATAAGTTAACTTTTGTATGGATTATAATAATATGATTAGTATTATTTAGTGGGCTTTATTACTGTTTAAATGTTTATTAAAGAAACTTATTAAGCTATCAAAAATATAAATATATTTTGAATTTGTGGAATTTTTGTATTAAGTGAATTTAATATCTTATAATATTTAAATTAATAAAATTATTTTTTTATTTAATGATTCTGGGTCTTATACAATTTGAATGATTTTTAAAGAATTTTTTAAAAATTTTAAATTTAGCAATTTAATTTTAAATCATTCATTTTATAATATTTTGTAGAAAAGCTTCGCAGGAAAGAAGTAGAAATATCAAAAGCTATGGAAGAGAAAGAAACAATAACAGCTGAAATTTTACAAGTACCTGTTGAAGAATTGAAACGTCTTTCTGAAGTATGATTATTTTATCTAATTAAATTAATTATAAAGTATTTAATTCTGGAAGATATTTTATGTTAAGATGTGCATTTGAAAATATGAGTTTAAATGTATTATTTAGATTTAGGTTTGTGATATTAATTATGGGAATGATTTCAAAAGTGAAAACTATGTTTCAAATTATTAGTATGAAACTATTTCTGCTTTTATGTAAAACTTAAAAAACTTGTAACTTTCAGGTACCAGATGATATCCAAGTTTTATCGCCACTTGAATTAGTCACAGTTGCAGTTCAACAAGGTAAAGTATTTCTATTTTTAGTATAAATGATGTTAATAATTTTTTTTCTATAATGTTCTGTTTCATAATTGAAAGAAAATTACAGCTATGAGACTATTTGTATGATTTTAAAACGTGGAATATTTTTTTGCTGTTATTTAAGAAGAAAATTTATTCTTTTACCTTTACAAAAGTTGTTTTAAATGCTAATTTGTAGGAATATGAGAGATTTCTCAATGGTAAAGATCGTGAACTAATACCTTGTCAGTTTTTTTTAAGCCTTTATTTGCAGTATGATATTAAAATTAAAAATATATATTTATATTGTTGATTTTCCTGTTAATCTTAATTTGATAATTTTCTAAGATTAATACAAGTTTTCAAAATGAACAATTTCCCCAACTGCTTATCAACATCAGTAAGATTTTTTAATTGAATTAGAGTTAATATGAATTTTTAACCTATTTTGAGATTGTGTTAGAATTATAATGCATATGTAATGAAATTATTTCATAAAATGAACAAATCATTAAGATTGCTTTAATTTCCAATTCTTCAGTTTTTGTTTTAATGAATTGAAAATGGGACATTTTAGAAATTATTCATATTTCTTTATATTGAAAAATAAGAGCATCAGATATTTATTTAAAAAAAAAAAATAAGATAAGGAATAGGTCTTTTATCATGTAAGCATGTTAATCAATATTTTTTTCTTTATAATTATACAATTGAAGGTATTTTTTTTTTTTTTTGGCAAAGGTGCTTGTATTTAAAAATGATGAAAATTATTTGATTATTTAATTTTTGACAGATTATAGAAAGTTTTATCGTGAATGAAATTAAACATATTTTTTCTGAATTAAAAATATAAAGTGTTTATTATTACATAAATAGAAAATTAGTATAGATTGAAAAGGGAAGTAACTTTATGTAGAATGAAAAATTGGAATAAATTATATTTTATTTATTTTTTTTTTAAAAAAGTAAGTCTTGGTTATTGTAAAATTTAAGCTATATTCAATATTTCAATGTTATATTATTTCTTTAAACATTAATGAAAATAAATGCAAAGCATTCTTCCATTTATTACAGAGATTATTTCAATCATTTTTGAACCACTTTTTTAAATTTATTTCAATATATATTTTACAAATTTTAAGAGATCACTAATGGCATCAGAATATATTAATAGTGATTAACTTTGTATTCACTGTCTGAAAAAATTTATTTGTAAAAATATTTAACAAAACATGTTGCCACATACCTGTATTGTATATATACACAAGTTATATGTACTTTTATGATCATGTTAAAAACAAGTATTGTTTCTTAAATATTGTTAGCAATATTGTTGATAGAAAACTAATTTGTGTTGTAGCGGTATTTTTTACTAGAGTTTAACACAATTTCAATTTTCTGTCTTAATGATTTATTTACTTTTAAATTAGGAAATAAATTATCATCTTTGGTAAATGAAGGACTAAGTTTGCAAGAAGCAGCACCTATTGTGAATGAAACCAATGGTATGTGTATTTATAACAGTGTTTTGAATTCATGGGAATTGTCTAGCTGTGCTAGACTGTTCCGAGATTAGACACAACTTAACATTTAATTGTTTCAATAATGTAATTTTTCTTTTATAAACATGTAGTTACCAAAATAAAATCATTTACAAAAGTCTATTTAATTTAAAATCATCACTACGTACAAGCTAATGTATGCTAAAATTAGAAGATCTTAAATGGCCTGCCATGATTTACTTATGAGCTAAAATAGACACAATGTAGTAAATTTATTAGAACTTGCATTTTGAGATAAGATTTTAAGTTTATTATCATGATGCAGTAATTGGTTTAAATTATTCAATATAAAAATTAACCAAATTGAAATACTATTAATTTGAATTGTTAATATTGAAAAATTTTTTTATTTCTTGGACATACCTGTATTCCAAAAATATTTAATTTTATTCACTAAAATATCAAAGTATTGACTGATAATATTGTATATGTTGATATTCTAGTAATGCATACCAGACAATTTTTCTGAATTTGTTGTATAATTTATCTTTTATTCTATGTGTATTTATGCACAAAGTACCTGATGTTGTGTAAAAAATGAATTTAAAAATGTTTTGTTTACTTATTTTCAAATGACCTGCTATTTGAAATCTAGTATTTTGAGTTCTGTAATTGCTACTTTTGTTTCTAAAATTTCTTGTGGAGGGGGGGGGGACATGGATCTGTCCTTTAAATATCTCATTATCTGTGCAGAGATGATCCTCTATTGAATATTAAAAATGATATATATATATATATATATATATATATATATATATATATATATATTTTTACCTGTAATTGGGTATTTTTTCACTTATAGCTATATGTTTACATAATAATTCTTTTTTTAGAAATACATTTGAAAGCAGATGCCCAAATGATATGTTAATGCATATCTAGGAATAAGCAAATATTTTTCCATTTTTTTATGTGCTAAAGAGGTTTTATTGTTTCTCACGATGAATAATATGATGTTTATGATACTACAACAGGAAAGCATTTGGATTAAACTGTCTAATTGTACTTCAAATAAGAAATAACGTTTATTTGTTTAAATTTTTCCTAAAAATTTGATTTTAAGAGGGAGATCTTCTGTTATGCCATTTGTACTGCAAAATCATTATTCATCATATTTTATTATTGAACAATGTAATTTTTGCTGCAGTTGATCATATTGATTTACTCTTTCTATAAAATTTTGTAATTTTGATGTTATTTAACACAATGCAATGCAAAATAGAGTTTTCGTAAATGATATTAAATCTTATATTGAAATGGATGTAGAAGTATTATTTTTCTTCCATTTGGTTGAAGGTATAACAAATAATTTATATTTCATATTTATAACAGACTGTAACTGAAGATTTGGTGATTGGAAGATTTATTAATTAATACCTATCTATAATCAAAATTGATAGTGTAATGAGTAGAAGCTTGAAAATTGTTTTGAATTCTTTGCAAATATTACATTTATGCAGTATAATCAAAATTGATAGTGTAATGAGTCAAAGCTTGAAAATTGTTTTGAATTCTTAGCAAATATTACATTTATGCAAGAGAAATTGTGACTTTTAACCGAGAATCACATTATTTTAATTTTGGACTAATGCCACTTAAGTTTATTTGCCAACAGAAAAAAAAAATGCTGCAGAAATTGGTGGAATTGATATTCAGTATTTTTTAAACAATGTGTAAAATTAAAAAATTTTTTATTAAAGATATAGTTTGTTATTGTTTTAATCAAATTTTATAGTTTATTTGTAATTAGATCTATTCATTGTTAAGATTCCCCTTATTTAAGAAATAAATTTTGTTCAATCAGTATAACTAAATTGATACTGAGGTCTAATAGCAAAATGTATTTTCTAACTGTTTTTTGTAAAATTTTATGTGAGATAGAAAATTAAAAATGAATAGTATTGATTTTTGTGCAATAAAGTGGATTTTATGAAAATTGAAATTTTTTTCTTTTTGCCTTCTGTTTAAATATACATTGTTTTCTCCATTTTGTCTAATTCTAAGAATTTAACCAATAAATCAATATGCCAGTTAACCAACCATTATATAGTATGTACTTTGAGAAATTATTTTGTGCATTTATGAATATTATTATTTAATTTAAACATTCAGCATCAAAGCAGACAACAATTTTTATGAATTCAACTGAAATGTATTGCAAAATAAATAAAATAAGCTTACAATAAATTCATATCTAGAAATTATAATTTCTTTAATTTATGTATCTAGAAAATTTTACAGTGGCAAATTATGCTTGATTTCTTATTCTGATAAACGATGCTCTATATTTAATTTAAAACTTTTAAAGTATTTAAATTGTATCTCCTACAGAATCATCAGAAAATGTAAATACCTCTCAAGAGAAATATCAACCTTCAGAACCCTTTTGTCGACTAAAAGGTGTCTCTCCTGATGCTCTCTTGTCTGTTTCTGCGACTCTTAACCAGTGCCTTGCTCAGTTATTGGTAGGAAACTTGTCTTTTTGTGAAAACCTATGTCATTCTGTTTTGTTACTGATTAAGTGTTGGTTAAATATTTTGGTATGTAATAATGTTATATGTTGTTCTTATAAGGATTATTTTGAATAGGTTTTGATTAATTCAGTTGAGGAAGACAAAAGAGAACTTCGCCGGGAAATTGCTAACTACCGAGAACAACTGCACCAGATCCATGAGGTCCACAGGCACTGTGTTACTCAGTCACCTAGCATGCATTCGAGACCCAGCAGTTTTGTTTCGGTTGCCTCAACAGCTTCAGACGGAACTGGAGAATTCTTTGAAGTTCCACATTTGTTTTCAGGTAAATTAGCTACGTTAACTATTTTCTTCACTAGAGCACATTTTTCCATGGCAAGTACAGTCATTAAATCTCAACTGCTGTAGGGAAAGGTAGATGAAACTGTTAAAACTCAACAGAAGTTGTTTATGGGGAGCAATATGACTTGG
>JAPDSC010078432.1:27170-43293 GCA_026290005.1 Latrodectus geometricus | reverse complement strand
AAATGCAATTTCAATGATTTTCACTTATTATTTTTTTTGTAACAGCATATATTTTTTATAGTAGAAAAAAAGAGCAAATATAAATTGAACACTGTCCCTGAAATTAATTTTAAAGTATTGTTTATGGTAGAAATATATTTTATCTAAGCAATTTATAATAAAGCAAGAATGATTTTCAATATTGAACTTTGATTATTTGCTATAAGATTTTTTTTAAATAAGAATGTATTTTTTTTTTATTCACCAGTGTTGTCACACACCAGCAGTCACACACCAAATCAAAAAATTTTAAAGATTTAGCAGATTTTGATTTTTTTTTTATGAACAAAATATGATAAAAATAATAATTCAATAAAGATGAAAAATAATGGAGTAATGTTTTGTCTTCAGACAGAAAAAGATAAATCATGTCTCATGAGATATAACTAGAAATGGTAGAACCATTTAGCAAAAAGACGGAACAGGTGTTAGAAATGTATGGAGTACCAATTTGTGACTGTCGACAAGCGACATGGTATGTACGAATATACACCATCAGCCTAGAAACTCACAGGAAGCCAAAAATCCAAATGGTTCCTCTACATATGATTACATTGAACTCTTCCAGTGGCCAATAACATACAAAAACTGTTGACAGTATATGGTGGAAGTCTTTGCAAATCATGTGCTATAGATGTTTATAACATGAGCTGTTCCAAAGTTAACGCAAGATTTAAATTTACTTCTATTAGTGTATTTTTTTATTATTTGTATATTGTTTGTTGGCAATCCTATTAAAAGCAATTTTATAGCTGGTATTTAAGGGTTAGTAAAAAACAGATCGTTACAACTGTTTTCATTGTAGAACATTGAACTAAGCACTATCGTTTTGGCAACAAAAATTGGTCTCTCAGATCATGTGATTTAACACCATTGGATTTAAAGAAATAAAAAGTTATGAAGTCATTTGAAGTCAAATGCTTAATGCAACGCACGTATTCATTGAAGGGAGAAGTTTAATGCTGTATCACACATTTATGCAAAAAGGCTTTGAAAAAAGAGCCATAGAGTCCATTTCATACATAGCTCTGTTTTGTGTATTTTACAATTCAATAAAAAAAGTTGTATTTTTTAAATTCAAATCTTGCTTTCATATTGGGCTTTTATGACATTTTACTTTGAAGTTGTAATTGCTTACATATTAGGATAGAGTCAAATTCTGGTTTATAAGATTTTAAAAGATGCTGCTGCCTCAGATTATTGGTTACTTGTTAATAATATTTTATTAAAATGTAGTAGCCGCCCAACCTGTCTAGAGGTTAGCGTACCTGACTACAGATGGGTGGGACCTGTGTTCGAATCCTGGCTCGGGCATGGATGTACTTTCTCTCTCTTTCTTGTCTTTGTCCTTTCTTTGTGTGTAAATGGTTGCCTACCCTATAAACGGGTTCCTATGGCATGTGTGTACTGAGGAAGTCGGACTCCACACCAAATATGGCTCAGTTGGGAAAGTGGAGCAGCGCACCCCATACTGCCAGCCTGGCTGTCACACGGCAACAACAACAACATTAAAATGTAGTGATATTTTAGTGATTATAATTACTTCCATTTTAACTTTTTGGGTGCACATTCATTTAATTTTTTGGGGTATAAAGTAGTTTGTAAGAACAGCATATTTTATGCAAAAATTCATTTATTTCATGATATATTAATATATGCTTGATATTGGGATAACTTTAAATATTTAGTACTGCAAAAAACTCGACTCGAGTGCAAACGAAAACGGGTTAACTCGAGTGTATCTCGGATATAACTCAACTCTAGCATGGCTAGCCGATTCTTATTCACGAAGCGGGGAAATTCCCGTGTAAAACAACTTTGGAATTAACCGAACACGACATGTAAGACGGCTTCTGATTGGCTAGCAATCTTGCACATCAATGTCAACAAACATATCACTTAAGTCCACCATTGTTTGCTGACTCGGCGATAACACTCCGAAATCGTAGGGTTATTCTAGGGATCCATATAGGCGAGTTAATCACTGTTTTTGTCGTGGTGAATAACGTTTCATGACTTAACTCGCCCTTTACCTTGAAACCTCGTTTAACTCTGGTTGGGGAATACGGTCGTTAGTGGATTATTAGAATGACCGAACATTGAATCTAAGTCGAAAATTGCATGTTTTAACTTATGAACTTCTATGACCATTTATTTGCCTGGCATCATGATTGTGAAATGGTTTCTATGTCTCGAGCATACTTTAAGACCCCATCATAGAAAGTGCACCATTTTGGAAAAATTCATGAGAGCTCGTTTTCAACCCCGTAGATCTCTGAAAAATACTGAAAGTGAGAGATGCCATCTACCAAAATCAAGCATTTACAAAAGTATGTTCATTCCAAGAACAAAATAGGAGACTTGTTGTTGGTTCAACATTTATGTAGTAAACTTATCGTTATCAATAATACACACATATCAAACATTATATGGACAATAATTTAAAAATAGAAGTTGCCACTATATATCCAATAAACGAATGCCGAATTCCTTCTTTTAGAGAATCATTAATTGTAAATTCTACTAAACCCCAATACTAAGGCACACGTAAAAAACTCATATTATGTTTTGCAACTCTTTTTACATGAGAGGTAAATAGTTTAGTCGAACCTCATTTCAAATTAGACTGAGACCAAATTCCTTTTTTAGAAGATCATGAATTACTTTTGGCATAAATTATATTAGAAAAACCTTCTGTAGAGAGAGAGAGAGAATTTTTCCTCATCAGTGATTAGTAGTATCACATTTTTTACTGTCTTTAGTGTGATTTACAAAACAAATCGAAAACGTAAAAAAAATTTTTTATTTTAAAGGTTGCTTAAAAATACTTACGAGCTTCTGCTGCAGCTATTAAATGTAAATATATAACATTTATTTTCATATAAATTAAATACATTTATAGCATTCATTTCTACAAATACTATCAATGATTAATGAATATTTATCATCAATAATTTATAAAAAGCTGTAATTTTATATAGTACGATTATTTATTTTTTATCGGAGAAACCAAATTATTTCTTAAAATAATCAAGTAAAAAATAAAATGCTTTGAAGGCAGATATTACAGAGAAATTTTAAATTATGTAAATCACTATACAAGAACAGGAATCATACAAGTTTGCGAGTTTATTTAAACTTTTTTTTTTTTTTTTTAAATTTTTCGATATTAGCTTATAGATATTTAAATTAAGAAATACTTTTTACATTTGTTTTACCGTTTATAATGTTCTTCGATTTGTTAGTAATTAGTGTTAGAGTTGCTATTTTCAAATTATTTTTCTAAACTACAGAATTATGGAAAAGCAAGTCAAAATATTTTGTAATACTTAAAAAATAAATTATTTTTTTATATATAGGAACATACATTTTGAAGATAGTTGAAAAATAAGTATACACATATGTTTCATGTTCCCATCCATCATTTCCGGAAAATAATGTGTTGCCAAGTACTGCAATTTAACGCCAAATATTATAAGTGATCTGATCTACTTCATAAATTCCGTTTTCATATTTTTACTTTTCAGCACATGCAAGATTTAAATTTATGATTCATTTTCTAAAATCATGCCGTAAAAATTAGATACAAGTTAAATATTTTGCTTTTCCCTCTTTAGAAAACAATTTCAATATTTAGAGACATATTTTTTTTGGCGAAAATAGTTGACGAGATATTAGGCAACCACCAATTATTGGAGATTTTACCGGATTATATTTTGGATTGCATCAGGCTTTTTAAGGGTAACTTAATATCCAATCCTTTGGTAAATCTATATTTGAGGGTGCCCTCTTGGCAAACTTGACGATTTTTGTTTGACTATCGGTTTTATTGGCGATTTTTGTTGGCACAGAACAATCAATTGTTCTGTTGCTATCAGAATACGATTGAGTTTTTCCCAATTTGGCGATCAACGAAGATCACAACTTGGCGAGAATCAAGGGGGCACCCTCAAGTATAGGCTAACCAATCCCTTAATAATTATCAATTTTTTCGCGGTCATCAACCTTTTGGAGATGATCTAAGATGTGTCAGATCTACCGAAGACACAATTTCACATATACAAATCAAATATTGATATATTATTAAATTGTATGATTAATAACTAATTTATAAAAATTATTAACATCCTGATTAATACAACACTTTGTGTAAATGAATATCAAGTTGGTTGAAACAATGACATGACGTCTGAAGTAGTGTATACATAATTTTTGAGAATTAAAAAGCTATTTCGCATATAAAAAATAATGAAATATTACCTATTCCAATGCCTTCAACTGCAAAGAAAAAATATTTCATGTAGCACGCACTCAGGCAGAGTTAACAAATCATGAGAAAATTTTGTGACAATATTTAATATTATTACTATAAGGCCGCATTAAAATAACTTTCAATAATAATAATTCTTAATAACACTCAAATATATTTATTAATACAATGATTTAGTGAAAATTGATTTCTGAAATATTGCTAACTTACTATTATATAGAGCAGGGGTGGCCAAGACGTCGACTGCGGTCGACTGGTAGACCACGAAGACATTTTAGGTAGTCCGCGCGACCATCCCGATAATGACCTCGGATATTAACAATTTAATTTATGACTTATGACACAGAATCAATAAATTATTTAAAATAAAAATTTACTGCAGTCTACGCTTTAAAACAAAAAACAAACTGTGCAAAGATTTTCGATTTAAAGATTTATGATTAAAGGTTTACGATTTATATAAAACCTAAAACGGACATGACGAGCGCTATTAAAACATTGAAAGAAACTATAGAAAGATATGCATCTCAATTAAGAAAACATGAAATGAGAAACTTCAAAAACATGGTGGAAGAGTGCATCCATAATCCAAACCGAGACTTCGAAGATTTCGCTTAACACTGACTTGTTTTGTTTGAAGAATTTGAAAGAAGATTCGCTGACTTAATTATGTTGAAATAAATAAATTTTATGATATTTCCATTAAATTAAAATGTCAAAATTGATGGACATTGTCACAATGAAAATGTTAACATTGATGGACAACGTATCTGAAAAAATACGACAATACTGATAGATATCACATCAATCACGTTCGAGGAAGAAATTATTAAATTAAGATGTAACATATTTCTTAAATCCAGAGCATATTTAGTGATACCGATATTTGGAAATTAATTTCTGAGGAAACGTTTCCAAATATTTACAAATTGCGATTTTGTATTTCAAATCATACTTTGGATCAAGGTATATTTGAGAATCTGCTTTTTCAACCATGGACAAAAAACAAACATGGGTCGCATTTAACAGATGAACATTTAATTTCGTGCTTATTCATTTGCAATAAGCTCGTACCAGCCACAATATGACAAACTTGTCTCAGATATACAGTGGCAAATTTCAACTAAACGAAGTGAATAGGATAGTCACTTTTTGATAGATGAATACTTTGATTATTTTCGTCAGTAAATTTTTATTTTGTAAATATTAATATTAAGTTGTTTTTTAGAAAAAATTACATAATTTAGCATTTTTTCTTGTTACCGAAAATAAATATGTATGTTAATTTAGGTCTGCCATTGGTAGACCGTCGTCGATTTTTTAAGTGTGGAGTAGACCCCGGATCCCAAAAGTTTGGCCACCCCTGGTATAGAGTTCAGTTCATTTGTTTAAAAATTGTTACATTGTATCTTATGACACAATTACTCTTCTTATAGGTCATTTTTTGAATTTGTGAATTTTTAAATTTGATATTTTACTATTTATCAGTCAGCTTGTATTTTTTTATTAGGATTATAAAATCGGGAACACTAAGGAGTTTCAAAAATATTCCAGTTTGTCAGCGCTAATTTACAACAAACCGTGAAGATATTTAAAACATTTTCTTTAACTCGCATTTTAGTCAGAATTCTAGTGCAAATAATTCCAATTAAATTATTTTAAAAAAATAATCTTAATATTTCATATAGTTTTATTTATGTTTTCTATTAATCTGTTTAAATTTATTTGTCTGGTAAGAAACTATGAGGTAACAATAGCATCAGCTTGGCGACATTTTCAATCGCCAAGCTGATGAAAATTTGTAAGTGCGTTAAGAGAATTATAATGAATAGTTTTTGTGCCTATTTTATAAATCTTAAAGCAATAAGTTTTTCTAATTTTAATTTGTGTGGTAATTGATGTAATTTTCCGTGAAATTTACAGAATTAAGTTACTCAAGGTCGAATGATATGTATATTTAAAATTAATAAGGTTTATGAATGTTCACACCATTGTTATAATTAAATTTATATAATGTGTGTTTAAATTCTTTCTAATGTATATAAGTTACACAAAGAGATTTTATAAAATATATTAAATTATAATATTATTGTCCTTCATATATATATATATATTTAAATATATATTAAAGATGTATATATAAATATCTACATATATATATATTAAAGAACACTTACGTCCACAAATTATATCTGAAAAAGAAAAAAAAGTGATCTGAATTATTTTAATGCTAAAAATTTTCAAGAGCAATTTAAAATTAATAAATTTAGTTATTAATGAGATAGCAAGTGAGTTAAATAATATTTAGAATTTTATTTGAATAGTTTGTGTAAAAAATTGCTCAATTTTGATATTTAATAAATTTGAGAAATATTTTTACCATTGACTCCATAATTAACTGAAAATTAAAAACAGAAATGATATTACACAAATATAATATATGTGAATCACATACAAATTTCATGCAGATTCAAATTAAAAAATATAATATTTGTTAATTATATTTTTGAAAAATTATTGATGCATTTTATAAGTAAAAATTGAAGTATAATAAATTTAGGTTACATGTTTGTTTTATTTATCTCAACTAAAATATGTGGCAAGAATGATAAAAATCAATCTAATGTATCTTAATGCTAAAATTAGACTTATTGAGGAATCGGTTGCTTAAGATTCGTTATGTCACCACTAGAGGGCGAATGAAAAAATAAGAGAGTAGTAATAGTGTATCGTAAGATTTTGTCATGGATTGGCTAAGGGTGATTATTAATAATCCTTCTTATTAATCCTTAGCTCTGTAGGAAAATAATTGAATGGGGAAATTATTATTAAGAGCGGATGTATGAATAGCTAATTGTTGCTTGATAGATAAAGGTGACATTTTCACTACTAGAAAGTTGCGGGTTTTATATTCGACTCAGTAGAAAACTCGTGCTCATTAATGGCGGCGGAGGAATTGGTCGGGAAGCAGGTAAAAGGATGCCTCTGCAAGTTCGGGGGGTCCCTTGCTTGGTCTGTACTCATAAGTTACGAGGACCCATAACCACTTTCGGATTGACAATGGAATATCATTTAATAAAAAATGACGCTTCTTGGGCCCCTGCTGTTGCTGAAAGATGAAATAATTTCTGGTCATTAGAAATTTTTTTTTATCAAATAATTTCAATACAGGAATAATTTCCCGATTGGGATGTTTTTTATTGTATCAATGTGAGCACCAGCAAACTAACTTGTACCTAGCTCAGGGTTGGGTTCTACCAGTTAGATAGAAGCAGCCGGGTCATTTAGAAGAGATATCATTTCACATGAAGGACATTGCAACCATGACCAATCGATCCCCTCTCCTTTGATAAATACGATGGAACTTCATTTAAGTCGGGGTTTGAACTTAATATATTTCGATAACAATTTAAACGACGCCCTACCCAACTGCGCCACCATGGTCTATATTATACTAATGTAATGAGCTTTTAGATAATGTACTTTACATGTTTCATTTTACACGACAAATCACTTTACAGTAAATAAATTATTTTAAGCCTGTTACCAATAATTTTGCCCTTTTTACTACCCTAAAGTAATTATTATGAAGTGGTTTTAGGGTTCATATCTTTTACCAATATGCTTTCGTACGTTCTCTGCGGAAGTATGCCTTACTGCAACTTCCATGTATCTTAGCACTCGAACCTGATATTCATTCAAACATTCAAAATACCCTGTGTGTTCTCATTGCAAAGCCAGTCATTTTAACGCATACTTATTGTATTTGTATACTATGTCCTGTACTTACTTTTATACGCTGAATGTTATATCGAAATCTATTTTCTCGAAAGATTTTGAATTGAAATTATTTATGGGGTATACCTATCTATATGGATAGGCGGATATGGTTTTCATTAATTGTTTAATCAATTAATTTTACACATGAAAACATCACAGTAATAATCAATATGAAGATGAGAGGGTCGGTAGCGTTTTCTCCAGAGAAATCAGTGCGATCAGCAACAGTCGAAAGCAACATGTGAATGACAATCCAAAATAGAGTTTATTGCTCACTGAATGTAGACTACTGAAGTTTTGTTCTAAAATATTATCGATCGACAAAAAAATCTTAATAAAACTAAGTTTGTGTTTTCATTTTTTATATGTGGCGTTTGATGACATTGGTTACCAAGTGGGTTTTCTTTTCTTTTTTTGCTTTAAATACATTTTTCATGGAAAGGTCACGTGTTCGCAGGGATAGGTTCGTAAACCTGATGCTAGCGAATAATGATGGTCACAAGTTTAATATTGGAAAAATTGCCCGCTTTTGTGTGGCTGAACCCAATGTATTTTGAAATACCTGGGTTTTGAATCGGATATTTACAAGAAATGCAAGCAAAATTTGATTTTAATATGAATATAATTAATATTTCATTTTATTGCATTAGCATTTAGTGAAACATTACATAATTTTCAAAGCACTAAATATCATAGTTATGAATATTTTAGTTTTGGTGTAAATTTTAACTCATATAGACACAGAATTTCATGATATGCAACTCTTAAAAAAATCGAGCGATTTTCAGAATCCAATGAATTTCAATTGTTTAATTCATTTATGATTTTAAATAAATTTTTTGGTACTTGATTCAAAAAAAAATATTCGATTTCAATTAGATATGTGATTCACTGCAATATTCTTTCTAAAGCGATAGCAATTTTTTAAAATTGGTTGAGTTTTAGGAAGTAAAATTTTGGCAATTCACTCGATATTTTTATGAGTACTACAGTTTCCGCAGAAAAAGTTTTCGTTAATGCAATGATATTAGCATCGAAGATTTATATTAAATTCTAATTATGTTAGAATGATTAAATAAAGTATTAAAATGTATTAATTTCTACAATAGTTTTAAAATAACTTACTGCCACTGATTCCATCTATAGAAAAAAATATTTACGTTTTATTAATTTTAATACTTTACAAAATAAAAATGGACATATTTAATTTTAAAATTTCAAGTTATTTTTATCATGTTTAGTAGAAAATAAGTTTTATTTAATTTTAGAATTCAGGGGTACACTTATATATTTTTTATTTATATGAATCTTCTACAAATAACTGTGGAGAATCTTTGTATTTTTTTAATTAAAAAATTTTCTCATATTTTAATCGTCCATTTTGATGTTTTTTGAATAACCTGTATAATATTTTTGAATGTTTTCATACACTTTTAAGCTCTGCTTTGTACATTTATTTGTTCTAAAATACTCACTCAATCGATGGATTTAACTTTAAATATGTACATTCATTTTTTCCCGAAATATTTACTTTTTCGAAGGAATTTACTTTAAATATGTAAATTTCTTTTGTCCAAAAATACTCACTCATTCGATAGACTTAAATTTAAATATATACATTTATTTGTTCCAAAATACTCATTCAATGGACTGAAATTTAAATATTTCTCAAATATGCAAGTCGCATTTCACAATTTGATGTATTTTTCACTTAAAAAAATTTGGAATGAGAAGACAAAATAAAATCCTTCAAAATGTTGTAGCTTCGCACATAATTCTCATTGATTTTGATGATAAAATTTCCAGAAAAAGCTTTATGTATTTTTGTTTGTCAATTTAACTTTGTAAATTTTTTTAACATAAGTTGCATTAACTAAAAATAAATAAATATTTAAAACATTCGTTTGTAAATCTACTCGTGACTTGTTATTTGAAAACATTACAAATAACGTGAAAATCTCCTATGCCTTTAGTACTTGAATCTTGGTCTTTTACATTTGCATATTGTTATGTAGCATTCTTCAACAACTTTAATGCTTTGATTTATCAATGCATCTTATTTGCTTTTAATATTTCGAATATAATATTCGAAGCGGTCTTAACTTTAATCCTCAATTCATGATATCAAATACACTTAGACAAGTTGTCCTCATTGAATATTAAACATCGACCTAAAGGGATCAAACGTCCCATTATATTTGTGCACTTAGTGGACTAATGGAAAGAGTCAATAGGAATAGTAAATAGTAAATAGCAATTACAGTAAATAGTAATTAGGAACAATAAAGCTATTTAATTAGGCTTTTCATTTGATGAAGCACTTGAAATAATCATGCTGTATCTCTAAAATTCGATTATGTAAATTCTTTAAGTATTTAAGGTACTTAAATTATCTAGAAGTAAACATTCTTTACGTTTTAGAAATTTTTATTTTAGATACTAACATTTCAAACTTTATTGATCATCCATTTATTTCGTAGATTATACAAAAAATTATTTGCTAGTTATCTTAGAACCTTAAAACAATGAAATACCTGCACTTTTTTCATTGCTTATTTTATTTTGTAAAATACTCTCACCATAAAGAGATTATTAAACTATAATTTTATTTTTATAATATTAAAATATAGATTTTTAAAAGTTTAATAATGATAATCTTTTTAAAACAACAACAAAAATAATTTTTAAAATTAATAATTACTTGAAAATGAAATTAAAAAATTCGTGAAGGTTGTTTTGTAGTATATTTCATTTCTAATTTTAGAAAAAAAATAATTAATTCAGGGTAAATCAATTATATCGTATTAAATTTTTTTTTTATAAAGGAAAGACCGCTGAGAACAATGAGGAATACCTAATGTTTAGGTTAATTGAATATTTGCTGATAAAATTTATAAATAAAAATAGTTAGATTAATAGATTTACAAGAAACACTTACTTTCGAACAAGTCATCCACTAGAAATATACGTCATCAGTCATTATTGGCATGAAAAGTAATTTATTTTAACATTTATGCATTTTTAAAAATTTTACATAAAATAATTTATTTTTCATAAATATTGCCTATAATTTAACCAATTAAGTATGATCATCAGCTGTATCATTATCGCTGACTACAATCATTATGCAAAAATTTAAAATAAAAAATAGTATTCTTAAATACTAAAATTATAACAATTAATTTACAAAACATATCAGGAAATAAATAAAGGAGTCAAATAAGTACTTTTCTAAATTTGAGAAAAATAGAGAGATTTGTTGATATCGAATAATCGATAATCAATATCGGTTGTAACAGGTTTTTTCTGATCCAATCGATGGATTTAAAATGGATAGATAGGCTGCCTGGTGTATTCACCTCGTCACTTAATGTTGAAGATAAATTTATCTCAAACACAGCACTCATGCAATATGCATATAAAAGGTCAAACATTCGATATTTCATGTCATTATTAATATCATTTGAAGTAAAGAAAAATTGTGACTGGAGGGATGTGTAAATAAACATTTGGTAAAACTATACTTTAGGGTGCCTTTTGGAGAACTTGGTGATTTTTTTGGCGCCATTCCGGTTCGCTCCGACTACAGTACAAACAGGTAACCAATCAGATAACCCAATCAGAGCCTCGACTGGATCTAAACCAATCAGAACACGAGTCGGTTGGCGATCAATCGCGATCACAACTTGGCGAGAATCAAAGGGGCACCCTAACCAAACATTTAGCTGGCAAAGATATATGAATAAGATATCTTTTCAAAATATTTGACCAGCTGGAATGCAGAAACCGTAATACATTAATATTCGAAAATTAGGAAATAAACTGCGCTATAACAATTCTAATGAAATAAAAACACTCAATACATTATTTAGATATAAATAAAACACTTAATATATTGTTTAGACATTCAAACTCAAATTACTCTACGCAAATTCTAAATTCTCAAAATTTATATTCTTTCTAAAAAGCCTACTAAATGGGTTTGAATTCTTCAAAAAAGTGTTTTAATATTTAATTAATTTTTAGTGTAACATAGTCTAAACATTCTTACCGCCTTGTCCAACAGCTATAAAAATAAAAAAAAAATAAATGTAATTACAAGAATTATTAAAAAAAAAAACATTTTATAAAGTACAATATACACTATGATTACAAGTACTATCCATTTATAAGATGAAACAATTTAATTTATTCAGAATCGTTAGAAAAATATAGGAATTTCTATTTGTTAGAAACGATATGGGAAGCTTAATATATTATTAGGAAACAAAAATAATAGGATAAATGTTCATTTTATTTATTTTTTTATTTTTAATTTCTGAAATATTTAAATTTAATAAATTTGCTTTTCAAAATATCTTGTTCCTTTACCTATGATAATTGCCATTGAAAAGGAAATAATTAATTTTTATTTTATATTATTGTATACAAATTACGTAGTTAAATATAACAGTCATATATTTAATGAAATGTTATAAGACAATACGTTAGTAAATTTGCAAATAAATAATTCATTTCAATTATAAAATTTTTTGCTTCTGGTAATCAAAAAGGATTGGTGTTAAAATTATTTCTTGCTCTTTTTAATACAGATTAAAAATATGTTTATTTGCAATTCCTGTTTGTGACAATAAAATTCATTATTACATTTTAAATCTGTATTTGAAAATATTTTATCGTAACCTATTTTCTTATTGGACAATTTAGTAATTATTGAGCTAATTTTTAAAGATGTAAATGTTTAAGGAATCAATATTATAAAATTAAATATATCATTTTCATGGTATTAAAATGAATAAAATAATGTGTCTCATTTGATTATAATTATTTCTAAGAGATTTTATCCTTTAGAGAAAAGATTAATGCGTACAATTGCAATATCGCTATACATATTTGGATATAAAGAAACATTCAAATTATGCTTGGAACTTGAGTAAGAGCATTGATTTGTTAAAAATAGACATGATTATAATATAAAAGAAAGCAATAATACAATTCACTTTAAAAATTCAAATGCTTGAGTTATGACAAGTTGTATTGAAGAAATTTTAATATATTTGTAAAAATAAATAAAAAGTAAAATAAATACGATAATGTGAAATTACCATTAACGATTCCACCTATAAAATAAATTATTTTAATTAATTTCTCTTTTCATTACTACAATTTTTTGTAATTTTAAAATTTTATAAGAAATTATTTAATATATGTACCATAAGAAAATGACTGATAAGAGTTACAATAAACAGAATGTTAAAATATTTATAAAAAAGAATGAAGTATATTATTTTTTTGTAATAAGCGTATCGCTTATTTTTTATCGTTTAGAAAAAAAAATTATTTATCGTTTAGAAAAAAAAATTAACTTTCTAATTCATCATATTGGGGGGGGGGGAAACAATATTGTATTATTAAATTTAATTGTTATATATTTATTATTAATTTTACATATTATATTTGTTGAAAAATGAATAAATTTTGCAAAAATGGAATTAATATTTATAAATAACAAAATATTATTACAAAATATAAAATATAGGCAAAAATGACTTAATTTTAATTGAAGTTTTCTTTTCGTTTTCCAATAATCGATATAAAATTATTTTCTAAAATATGAAGAGAAAAAAATTGTTGATATGATAAATGTTGAAACTTCTTCATTCGAGTTGAGTTGAAATTGTTAGAAAACAACAATGTAGTTTACTACTACATTGTTATTGTTTTCTAAGCTATGTTATTGTTTTCTAAATGTAACTACATTACACTGCAATGTAGATGAACAATGTAGTGTAATGTAGTTTATCTAAATCTTTGCCAAATAAGCATTTGTTACAGTTCTTTTCAAAGGTATTTAAAAAAAATCTCAAAAATAAAAATGCAATTTAGAAATTAAAATTCAGGAATCGATTTAAACAACAGTTAATAGTAAGCTATATTCTTAATGACATTAGAATTTTTAACGCACAGCTAGATATATTCATGAATAATATAACTAACAATCTATTATTTAAAAGTATTTGTGATAATATAAAAATTGTTATAATCATCTAAAGTATTTCATATGGTAAATTTTGTCTGTAAAGTCAACTTATGTAATATTTATCGCGTTTATGTAACATTAAAACCAAAGAATTTTCTATGTATCGAAAAATTATTCAAATTTTTAACTACTTATATCAAGATAATTTAACTATGTAACATATGTTTGACATTTAAATTTACTGTTAAATTAAATTAGTCTTCTACTCAGTCTCATCTCAAAATTATACTCATAAATCTGTAAAAATTTAAGTTCTTTGCTGCTAATATTTGCGCACATGCGTAACAATACATATTAGATCCATTGAAATTAAAAATCTTGCGATATATTATCTAATATTTTTTCATAATTTACATTTTAAATATGTAAATACGAATCAATTTAAAATTAAAATTTAAAAATCTAATTTTTACCATACGTTTTCTTATTTAACGGAAAATTATAAAAATAAATTTTAATAATAAAAATAAAGAGTTAATATATTTACCGACTGGTCCAAGTAATTCTGTAAGAAAAATATATTTCTATATAATGAAAATTATTTCTTTCAGGCTGCTTTTTAAATTATTAAATTAAATAATTTAAAAATAATATATAGGCATTTAACTCTATGCAATATGAAATAAATATTTAATAAAATGCATATTTATAATTTTAAAAATTAAAATAACTTTTTAAGTGGAATTCACTTGAAAAATCTAAGTTCCTAAATTGTTTTGAGTAAATCGTTGCTAAATTGAAACATAATTTTTAAGATTCAGTTATCATTTTCTTAGACTATTTTTTTATTAATTTTTACATTATTTCAAGTTATTCAGTATAAAATTTTTAATATAAATACTAATTTTTTTTATTTTATTATTATTATATAAAAAATAAAAGTTAAAATAAATAATAAAAAAATAAATAAAACAAAACAATTAGTATAAAAAATTAATTTACTTTTATCAAGTGTGGAATATATTTCAATTCAAAATTAATTAAAAAATAAATTCAAAAATAATTTTAATGTTGCTGTTGCAGAAAATAACTGAGAGAAAAGTTACCAATCTATTCATTCCCGTGAAAATTATGTTCCAAAAATACATTCAGTTAAAAATATTGAATTTAACAGAAATTTATTTTTGCAAAATATACTGCTAGTGACTGTAAATTATTATTTTTTTGATAAAACAATATATTTGAATTATTTTCTATTACAAATGAATATTAGTTTGTTCACATCAGTTTTTATAACTTAAATAATGCCATTTATGAATAACAGGCCTTTTATTGTTCAGAATGAGATATAAATAAGTTTATTTTTACTCACTTCCATTTTTAGTGATACCTAAAATAAAATAATAAATTATTAATTATAAAACTAATTAAAACATATTAAAAAATACTTTATTTTCTTCTGAAATTTTAGTTTGAGAATTTAATCGCTCTTCAAAAAGAAGATATTTTATAGTTCAAAAGATTATATAACTATTTTTATAAGTGGAATTATCAAACCCAAAAGGAAAACATTTTGATGCAAACAGAAATACAATCAAAGAATTTATTTCCAAGACGAAATACATGGTTTAAAATATTAAAAAAAAGTTTAAATTATTAGCAGGCTTTTATTATGCATGTTTTTATGCCTAAGTTAATGCTATAGAAATTGCAGGAATTAAATAAAATAAAAAATTTTTACTTACGATTGACTATATTTCCAACTGCAAAGGAAAAATAAAGAAACTTTAAATTTCTAAAGAATTTCTGATACTAACTTCTCAGCAATCGAAAAAAATAGAATTAAAAATTATTTATAGAGTCAATAGACTCATTTGTATTATATTAAAATAGCATTTATTATTTTTTTTAGCAGAAACATCAAAATCTTAGGTATAAATTAAAACAATTTAATATTTTAATTTCTACTAATTACTTCTCATGTCTTACTAATGGATAATCTTACTAATATATATATATATATATATATATATATATATATATATATATATATA
>JAPDSC010078432.1:0-26702 GCA_026290005.1 Latrodectus geometricus | reverse complement strand
TATATATATATATATATATATATATATATATATATGTAATTTTTGATAATCTAACGACAATTTTATACGATAACTTTGTTGATGAAAAATTAATCTTCATAATTGAACAGATACTAAAATTGAAACAATATGGGACGATAAAAAGCACGGAGAATAATATGTTTGTGCTGCAGATTACAAATTCCAATGCAGAAACAAGAAAAATTGCAACATGAAGAATTATTCACAAGAAAAATGAGGAATTGGAAATAGAATTGTTGACAAAAAGCACAGAATTGGAATACGAAAAATTGCTCGCAAGAAATAAGAATCGGAATAAGAATTTCAAAAATTTTTTTACTTACTATGATTTGCATTTCCTCTTCCTCCAGCTACCACTCTGTGTGCTAAGAAATATAAAAAATAAAATTATAGATATTGAGATACTAGACAATTATTTAGAATTTATTAATATCTTAAGCATTTCTTGATAAATTATTTTGGTTCAACTGTTTCGACCCTAAGTAATTACAGCTTTCCAAACATATTTTTTTCATCAATTAGATGTGAAGAACATGGTACCTTTAATAATTACATAATCTATTTAATTAATTATTAAATTTTAATTTAAATTTTATACTCAAATAATATTTGTAATAACAAATGTTTATCTCAATTTTGAAATTAATTAATGAATTATATACAACCTTAATTATATACTAATACTGATTATTAGTAAAATGGTTAATGATCAACAGTATATAGTGTACCTATTTTACTCTATATTCCTTACGTTATTGCTGAAAATATATTTTAAATAATTTCATTTTATGAAATCTCAAAATTTCCAAATCACTTGCCAATATTAAGTGAATTTTAATCAATGTACTACTTAGTACTTCAAGCATGGAACTCTGAATCTCTATAAAAATAAATAATAAAATTGTTTCTTGTGTTTTCTAATTATTAATTTGACAGCATCAAAACGTGTAAAATAAATAATTCTAATTTTTAGATTATTTTGCACTGTTTTTAATTAATAAATTGATATAAGGAAATTATATTCATGAATAAAAACTGCAATAAAATGTAAAATGAAAATAATAAAAAGGTTTTACTTACTGTGAGTTTGACCTTGTCCTTCTACAAATAAGAAAAAGCAATTCATTTTAAAATACAAGTAATTTGCATGCGGGTCGAACATATAAAATTAATTTATATTTCTTCTGTTATAAGTTAATGGATAACTTTTATTTTCCTACTCAGTTCTGACTTTTTTCTGAAATATAAATTATAAAGAAATCTATTTTTTAGTTAAATGATGAATAAAGTTAAACGTTTTCAATAAAAAATTTAGGAAATTATTTTAATTGCATTGTATAACAGAGGAAAGACATAGCTCAAAGAACCTTATGAGACTCTCCCCTATAATTCAAGTGAAACTTTCATTAAAATTTTATTTATTCCCTGAACCCTCTTCCCCTCATTTATAGTTGTTGTATGCATTAAAACCCTTGTTTGCTGAAAGAGGTAGCTGAAATTAAACGTTCGTATCCTCTGACCTCTAATTTTGTGGTTTTTACCATCAATTTGCTAATTCCGCTATTTTAGCCGCCATCACTTTTTCTTTCTTTATTAAGGTACGCATTCCTCCTTTTCACCTTTTAACCAGTGAAATAAATCATAAAAATTATTTGATTTGGGTGTTGACCAACAGATATCATCATTTCGCCACTCACTTGCTGAGTTTGAAGCTCTAGCTTCATTATACACTGCTGACCATCCAAATTGAAAAACCAAGAAAAATAAGAGATATCACAAAAAAATTAATTTTGTAGATAACATGTTGACCAAGTATTTAAATTAAATTTATAGACTTCAGTGAAGTGTGGCTCCTTCCAAAATCAGTAGCCAGAGTAGCCGCCATTGTTGGAGATCACCGCTGATATACGCTTCGACATTGATTCAAAGAGACTGGATGTGTTCTTAGGGTATAGTAGACAAGCTGCTAAAGTTGATTTGGTGGGGTAGCTGGGGATATAATCTGGGTCAATCCTTGAACAACCATGGACCATATGTTTTCTATAGGCGAAAGATTCGGAGAGCAGGCCGGACAGGGAAGCAAATCAATCTGCCAAAAGATGAAGAGACCTTGGACAATGCGGGCCACGCGTGGTCGCTCATTATCCTGTTGAAATAAACCTGCAGGTAAGCCTTATAGTAATATCTGATTCAAATTTCTATACCAATAGGAGGTAATCTAATATATCGGATCACATTCTGGATTCCATAGAAAGCAAATCCCTATATTGTTCTAGATCAGAGCAACCTAGTGAAGGGTCTTTCAAGGATAAGTAACAACAACAGAAAAATATTCTTCACGTCTATTTTACTTCAACTTTCTATTGAATAGGAGGTAATCTAGAATATCATAACTGCTAGAGATAATCTAGAATATCGGATCACATTCTGGATTCCATTGGGAGAAAATCCCTTTTTTGTTCTAGATAAGAGCAACCTTTCAAGGATTAGTAATAGTATCAAAAAATATTCTTCACATCAATTTTACTTCAAATTTCTATATCAATAAAGGAGAGGTAATTTAGAATACCATAACTTAAGTTTTTCTTAAAAACTAGAACATCATATTCTTTAAAGCTAAATTTTTCTGATATTCTAACAGTTGATTTTTTCCTGGAATTTTCCCACCGAATCTTTGAAGTATAAAAGATTACATGCAAAATTTCTTACTTATAAATTAAGTTTATGACAAAATAGTAAGTACTTGGGAGAATTTTGTAGCATAGGATAAAATTTTCACATTTATATGGAATATGCTTTACTTAGATTTTTTTTTCAATCGATTATGACCCGGAAGTATCTTTACAAAGGAAGTGAACGACCTTCTAACTTAATGTTTGTTTCTTTATGAATTATTATTGCCTTACATTTTCTTGGTTGAAATTGGAGTTTGTCCAATTTCAACCAGTGAAAAGTAAAAGTAATAAACAAGTGTCATGGGTTATTTTAATTAAAAAATACCATTATAATTTGTACACTGCCTGACCGAAATATTAAGATTTGAAATTAAAGTGGCTTCTCAAAAAAGACCCATCATAATAGCATTTTTAAAGATAAAATATGATATCTATAATTATTTAATACAATCCTTCACTAGTAGTTTGACACATACATTTCTGCAAAATTTTAACAGAAACTGAAATAAACTTTGTGTGATAGAGAAATTCTCACGTAAAAGCATACACTCTCGACAATAGATTTTGGTCTATATGAAGGAATATAGATAAATTTTATTAACAAAAACAGAAATTCCATTATTCAGCAACAATTTAATACTCAAAAAATGTTGACACTCTGTTCAATCATTAGAAAATATACTAAGGTAAGCTGATTGATTAAAATTAAGCAAATCTAAAAGGTTATATATATTCCTACAAAGGATGTGATATATTTCGCAAATTTACTTTTCTATAGTCTCTTAACCCTTCTTTGCATGATTTTTCTTTATTGGTGAAATTAATCAAGTTGATATAATTCATGTTCAAAATTAAAGGGAAAATGGTTAAAAAAATCTTAGTATATATTTATAGTATAAATTTAGCGAAAAACAATATGCTAAAAATTTCCATCATCATCCAAAGTTAGATCATTAGCGTAGTACTAAATAGAAATAAAAGAGGAAAATAACAGAAACACGTGTTACAAACCTTTCTTCCACTCATTTTCAATTTTTTAGCAATAGAAACTCTAATATAATAAAACAAAATTATAAACGAAATCATACGTTTATTGCAACTACAACAAACAGCGGAATGAGACAACTTTAAGCACTGATAATGACACTTGTTTATTTTTGACAGCTATGTTTCTTTTTATGCAATGGACATTAAAAAGGTATCCAAACACGATCGACTTAAAGTGAACTTGTTCTTTTATATAATTTTTGGGCATTATAGGTTATGATGGAAATTTCCACCATTATGCAAAGAAGGGTTAACTACATCCTCTTCTTGAAAACTATTTCATTTTAAAACCCTAATTATTTAGTAAACTTAACCAAATTATATTGTCTAAGTAAAATAATTTAAGTATACAAAATTACATTTGTTTTTAAATCAAATGCGATAGTTACTTTAAATGAATGAAAATAATTTTATAAATTGGAGTTTTTAAAAGACTGGGTTATAAATTTTATAGAAACTATAATTAAAAGTATTTTTATTATAATAAAAATAAACTTACGAGTATGGTAAACTAAAAAAAGCAAAGAAAAAATAGTTAATGCAGTATATATCGTGTGAGTAACTATTTATAAATGTATGTCCCTAATGAAGGCAAATATATGTGATTATGCATTAAAATTAAATGATTGTTGCGAATAATTTTTATTAAATAAGTATTTCAATAATAGCCAAAACCTAATTATTTTATTTTCAACTTTTACAATTAATTTAAGGGAGAAAATAATTGTTGAAATCTAATTGTTGGTCACAATGAAAAATGAATATATTTTTTATAAGTGATAACAAAAACTACTAAAAATATGAACTCACAATAAAATGTTTTTTTTAAATATTCATAAGAAACAAAGTCAAATTATTTTTAAATGTCATCTATTATTTTTTATTTAAATGGAAGTTTGTCACAACACGGACTAGAAATAACAAAATATTCTCTCATTTTAAATTTATTAGAATATAGTTTTAGCAAAAACGATTTCTTAGAAATTTCTTAATAAAATATTAAATTTTATGTTATTGAAATACTGTGAAATGATATGATAAAATCCTAGTAAACGCTTGGTGAGATTTCCAAAAATATGGTCAAAGTATAAATGAGGTTTTGATACATGTTGCTAACTGTTTGCAAAGACGAAATGCCGTTTTTTTTATGATTATCGCAAAGAAGGGGCATAAGCAAAACAAAGTAAGTAATCTAAAAATGAGAAATACATAAACATATAGAAAAATTCGCATACATCATAAATACAAAATGCTAAAAAGCAATATGGCAACTGCAAAATAGCTGAAAAACAAATGACCCACCGAATCTCTCCAAATCAACAGCTAGAGATTGCAAACTTTATTACCATTCCAAATGTCACCAAATATCCCTAATATTTTCAATTCCATTTCGTTTACTAGGATTAAGCCAATGAAGTAAATTCCTTAATGTGATAATTCCGAGTGGTAGGATAACGCATAAAGCATAAAGTCGATGGTTCGATCTTAGGCACTATTAAACAACGTGAGGTACATGTTGCTTTTCTGCATATCAGTACACTCTTATATGTTTCAACGTACTATTAATTCGTTTTTATATTATGTACCATGCAATATAGTATATTAATCATGAGTACATTAACAGTCTGCAGATCTCTGGTATTCTGCACTCACAATTTTCGTATAATAATACACAAATGCAACAGTTGGGCGTTTGAAGTTATTCTGAGTTCATCTTACTGTCGACTCATAATACTTCACTCTAATTAATTTCATTTTCATATAGTCAATTATATTAGTGAAATATTCGATCTCTTAAATTTCCTTTGCATTGACATAATTGAAATCTATAAGCATTTAAAGTCCTGCAAATTTGTTTAAAATATACAATTAACTGAGAGAAGCAATAATTTTATTATGAATTTTATTATATATATTAGAGTAAAAAAAAAAATCCACGTTTGGCGACCACTTGGCGACAGTAGAAAAAAATGGCGGAAACTAGTTAATGCAAAGTAAACTCAAAACATGAGCAATATGGAAGAAAAAATTTATCCAATGCGCAATTTCAAATGTAATCAATTTCTTTCATTTAAATATTAACGCAAGATTTATATTATATTTTTAAATCGAGTGTAGAATTGTTTTAAAAGAGTTACCTAAAGCTAAAAAATGTTCTTGTTTGTTTAGAATCTTCTTTTTGGGATTAGTGCACTTAATAATAGATAGGACTCATTATTTTCGTGTTTATTGCTCTTGCAGATTAATAGCTCATTCATTCAGATAAATAGCTATGCATATTCGAAAAAATGGGTTTTTATATTTTTCAAATTAATTTTTCAAAAGGAATTTTTAAAAGCGAAAGAATAAAAATTAATTGTTGAATTTTAAATAAATTTAAAAGTTAATTTTTACTGTCAAGCTTTTAACACATAATTTAAAAACTTAAATAATACGTGTATTTTAAAAGCGAATATAATACTTATTTTAAAATTTTATTGCAATGCCTGAATATAACAATGCTAGTATTGTGTCTTCATTATTATTTATTATTAAAAGTTTGATTATTTTCCTAAAAAAGCCTAAAATTAAAATCGCATCCAATGAAAAATGTATTCATATTCCTTTTAATAAATGTTAATTAAATTATCGAGTAATAGTTTTTAAAATGGCAATACTTAATTACAAATAAAAATAAATGGTCTTACCATGTACGTTTCTACCTGAAAATTATTCATGAAAAGAAATTTTCATTATTTTTGCTACGACGTAAGTCAGCATATAATTTAAATAATGCTTTAAATGTTTATCTTTTCCTGTAAATAAATAAGGTCAAATATATATTCTTTATCAATAAGTAAAATCTCTATTCTTATTTTTACAATGATTCCTTTATCTAATTTATTATTTTGAGCATTAAAAACTTCTTGTGAATTTCTATGATGTTATAAAAATTACAATATGTGCATATAATTGCTGTTTTCTAAATGGAAAATTTTTATAAATTTATATTCAAAACGAATTTATGCTTAATATAAAACGAGGATTTTTAAAGTTAGTTCTAGAAAAATTGATATTATTTTTTAAACATTTTTTAACTTAAAACTTGAGTTACATCTGAGCACTCATTTTTATGAAATCTAAAATCATTTGGAAATAAGGAAACAGGATATCAAATGTTGAAAATACGAATTCCACTTTTATGTCTATTAATAAAATACTTTATAGAGCATAAATGATATTGGAAGTACTTTTTTTAAATCTCTCTCAGTATACAATTTGTCAAGTAAAATATCAAAATTTATGGCTAAGTTTAATGTTCACTATTGCTTAGGAACAGGGTATAGAATGAATAATGTGAAAATTACCTGGGTTACCGCCAGCTACAAAAATGTACAAAAGAAATTTTTTGTTTAAAATATAAATTATAATTTTCTTAATGAAATTATAATTTGAAGATTCATATAAATATAATTTAAAGATTTTAATTTATAATTTACCTTGAATTACTTTAGCTAGAAAATATAAAATTAATTTAATTAGGAAAACAATCTTGTTTACTAATTCATATATCTCATTTGGAATCATTTAGTACAATAAAACAGATAAATATATTCAAGTATTAAACTATGAGAAGTACATATAAATTTGTTTAAGAAAACTGTAATTTAAAGAAATAATTTCAAATGTAGGCATTCCTGTAAATTTTTAAAAAAATTTCTGCAATATCTCTATATTTATATTATTTTCTTTAAATATATTCTTGTATTTGACTACACAGACAATTTTTTTCCTTCATAAAAACCTTTTTTTAATAGATGATATTTGTATCCATATGTAAATTTGTGTTTTTGTATTTTATTTGATCTCAGTTTCACTGATAAATAACTTTATACAAGCTCATGTATTTATTTATATATTATATTTGCATGAAGGTATTTAAAAATTTACAATTTATAAAAATATTTACCAATCGTAAAACAATAAAAAAAATTTCATGTTTTAGATTATTTTCAAAGCAAATTTTTTGCATCGTTACGGAAATGAATCACACCTTTTAACTGTTAAAACTATTTTCTATGGGATTGATTAAAAAATGTTTCTTGTAAGAAAGAAAATTATTTTGTATCTTTTATCAAATTAAAATATGAAAAAATTACTGTAAATTATTTTATTGAGACTGAAAAAAAAATTATTTAAAAATACATAATTTATTTTGAATTACAATCTTCAAATTGTAATTTACTTTGAATTACAAAATGAATGTACATAATTCATACATTCTAGATATAAATTACATGCATTCATTTCTGGACTTAAGGATTAAACCATTTTAAATTGCTATAGTTAAATTTATAAAAGGACTATTTTAGAAAAATTATCGTTGCACAAGCTTACTTCCCTTTACCTACTCCTGAATTGGGCTCTGCCAATTGAATAGAAGCAACTGGGTGGGAGTAATTTAGAAGCAAGGACAAAATGGAAGGCACCCAAACCCTTGACTTGCCACCCCAGATGTATCATTTCACTTGGAGGACGTTGTGACCATGACATATTTAACGTGCTTCAGCCGCCTTTAGTGAACATGAAGGTTAACCCGGGATTTGATCTAACTACCTTCCGGAAACGAGAACGATGCCGTAACCAACCAGGCTTTCGAAATCAAAATAGCTGTTGCATTATGATTAAAATAATATTCATCGTAATCTTTGATGAGTTACTGATACTTTTAGTTTCTTAATTTCCTAATAATATTAGAAATTGTTAGCATTATATCTACTTGCCATGGGCACTTTTAAAATGTTCCATCCAAAAAGATTTAAAATTTTTATCCTTTTAAAAATATTTTATGACTTTCTCGTAAGAAAACTTTATGAAGCATTTGAAGGAATGCTGTCTACAACTTTGAGATTTGCAATGAAGAAAGATAGAGGGATGCACTTGTATTTCTCCTTTCTAATTTTGCATTAGAAAAAGTTATAAAAAATGTTGGTATTGGTATAAAAGATATTTAATAAATCAATGCATATATTTTTGTGTATGCTGAAGATAAAATATCAAGATCTCATGCTGAATTAGGAGAAGCCTCATAGAATAACAGAATCGCCGGGTAAATGTGGAGAAACAAAATATATGTACCGTGGAAAAGAAACCTTGCCTAATAGATTGTCGCTTTTACATTTTAAACCAAGAAAAATTTGGCCTGTTTGAGATCAACAATCAAATTATATTAATCCTGAAATTAGAAAAAGGACTATTGCCGTAAATCATTGGTTTTTTCGTCTTAGGTCCTTCCAACAATTCCATCTTACAAAGAGATGGAGAAACATTTTGAGCCCATGCGCACCACAATAAAGGCAGTTCTAACCCGTACCTCAGCGATACGGATGATGGAGAAAAAAGCACGGGTGCTCTTCAAGAAAGCTCTAAGAATTCTTTTCAGTGCAGCTTTAAAAAATGTAACATAATGATGGAAAACTTAGAAATGTATGAAATATATAATATGAGATAAATACCTTATTAAACACATAAAACTGAATGAAATGAGATGGGGTGTTACACCCTCTGAGAACGAATGCAAAAAGGAACAGCCCTTAAAGTCTTTAATACAACTCCTTTCTTTTGTTGTTGCACCAGTATGCTTTCCAGTATCTAGGAGATAGTTGGGTTCTACCAGTTAGATAGAAGCAGACAGGTGGGAATTTTGATAATTTAGAAGCAGGGACCAAGCAGAAAAACTCCAACACTTGATCTACCACCCCTACAGGTATCATTTCACTACGACCATGATTTATTAAATGTGCCCCAACTTCCTAAAATAAACGAGGCGTACCTTTGGTTAATCCAGGATTCGGACTCACTACTTTCCGATAATGAGAACCAGGCCACATCAGTCAATTGATTTCGGTGAGAGATTTAAGAAAAGATGGGGGGACAGTCTGGATGAGGAATCAGATAAATAAGAAACTGAAAGTCCATCACTGGGAATAGAGTGGAACAGTAAAATTTCTGAAGTGGGTCAAGGGCTGTAGTGACCATGTTGATGATGAAGACATTTTAAATGCACACCACAACAGATTTGTTTTTCATTACTGTAAATGAATGATGCATGTTGTAATGGAAAAATTTTAAAAGCGTAATTTTAATTATTGTGGCCGTTAATCATTCATACAGTATATGCTTCTATTAGAGCATCAATTGCCATTTTTCTATAAAAGTTTCTGTTGTTGTTACATATGACACTTGGTGAAACCAAACCCACCCGTCAGGGACTGGCCTAATGAAATCAGGCAGAGCGGCTTCCGTTTTTGAACAAAGCACTCCCATTTGAGAAAGTACGATTTTGGCTCATAGATGGCAGCACCATCTGGATATTCAAATTTAGAGTTAGAAGCCAGAGAAGACCTGAAGCTAGGCATCTAACACCACCAGATTTATTAATTTGGCATGGTAAGATGGAGAACTTGCTACCCCGAAATATTTTAAGTGCCCCAGTCACCATTAGCGAAAATGACGGTCTTCGAACTCACTACCTTCCGGTAACAAGAATGATGCTCTAACTAGCAGGACAATATAGCCCATGAAAGATTCTAAAAACAGCTAAAATAAACAACTGTAATTTATTTTTAAATTTAATGCATTTTAGAAATATTAAATTAAAAGATATAAGCACTTACTTTGCAAAGGATCATCTGCAAAACGAGAAGGATATATAAGAAATTCCTTTGAAATGATATATATGAATGTATGTGAAATTTAGAATATACTCAATAAAGTCTCGTTTGTGTGCCCAAATTAGATAATATAAGTAGTCGATAATAAAATATTTCTTTTTTCATACACATATTCATTATTTACATATTTTGTAAAACTAAATAAAACCAATTAATCAAGATTTAAATTGTGTTTATTAATTTTTTTAAATTGACTAACTCAATTAATTTTTTCTCTGAAATTAATAGGTTTAAAATACATTTAATAAATCATTATATGTTATTCTAAGAAAAACTAATAATTTATTTATTTAGGACAGGAGTTATTTTTAGTTATTTATTGTATAATATAAGTTATATAATTTTCAATAATAACAAAAATTGTGGTGCTTAAAAATAAATGTTTATTAGATTTCAAAAAATGGACTACGCATTAATTTTTTTATATTTTAATATGTTATTTTAAGGTTTAATAAAAACCTAAAATGAGGTTTTAATACAATTGCAATCAGTAGTTCTCAGAAGCACTTGACAAAATCTCTGTGACTTCCAAAGAATTTACTTACGTTCTTGTGCTGAAAATAAAAGAAAATTCTAAATAAATTAGACATTTAAGAATGCATTTTAGACTAATTTCACAAAGAAATGAATATGTTTACTTACGCGACGGACGGGCTTCAACTATAAGAAACAAAATTTTTGTTATTAATAACATTTAATAAATTTATTTGTATTCAATAATAAAATAAATATAATATCTATATACAAAATTATAAATAAATATGTTAATAACATAACACATTATAAAAATCGTGTGGTTATAAAATAATCGACATAAATATAAAATAATTTTACAAGTTTGCTTAAAGAAGCTTACGCTTTCGAGGTCAAGATTTAATGTACGATCACTATTGGCGCAATTTTTCCATATTTGGCGATAAATAACATTTTCTAGCAACCTAACACATTCCGATTAATAGCAGAGGAGGGATTCTGACCAATTCTAACCTTGATTGTGCAAAATGGCGAGATTTTTTGGCGACCTTTCTAAATAGTCGCAAGAGTGACCATACAGTGAATCTTAACCAATATGTGACATTGTAGCATTTTCAACAAGTTTATTTTTCGTTTATTAATTTATTTTCGTTTATTTATTAATTTTACTGTATTTCCTTCCAGTTTCCAATCAAAGTATTATTTAATGTACAATATATTTTAAACTTTTATAATTTAATGTTTCTCAATTTTCAATGAATTTTGTAATTTTATTTTTAGATTTTGACTCCCTGTTTTACTTTATTGTATTTATTTGGCATTTTATTTTAGCAATTTTATAATTTAGTTCATTTATTTCTTGTTTATATTATTTTTTTTTTTTCATTTTAGATCATTATTAGTTTCAATAATTTGTCATTTAAGAAAACAACCAACTTTTATACGACACTATTACCATTATGACTAATACCATTTCCCGAGAGGTCGGTAAAGCAAAATATCGCTTGTGGCTGCGGGCGATTGGGGGGGTGCTTACCACAAGCATCTCCTCTGGATTACTGCAACTCCTTGAAAAGGGGAATCTGTGACCTTCAAATGGCGTGGTTATGGAGAGAAAGATGCCAGATGAAGTGATGACCTCGTCATCTGAACTTGAATTAAAATGACGAGGAGGTTGGGGGTTGGCGAGTATTCTAAGCCCTTTGACCTTACTGTACAGTATGGCGTTCGCCTGCACTCCTGTGTATATAGCCATTATTACGAATCAATCGCATGAACTGCACATAGGGATGAACAATCTTATCACAGCTTCCACGATCTACTTCATCTTTAAAACAAGATCATAAATAATTAATTATGTCTATACTCTTATGAATTGAATTCCACAAGGGAATCCAGAAATAGTTTCATCTAAAATCAAGAAATATAATTTCTTTATGCTTATAACAAGAATGAACAGTGGCCAAAGAAAAATATACAACCTGTAAGGTTAAGGCAGTGAAAGCTTTGAGATATTTTTAAGTAACGCTCCTCAAACAAGGAAATTATCAATAATAAAAACATTTAAATCATCCTTGCCGATTTAAACTAACCATAAAGTGGATGTTATGATTTATTTATTGCTTGCATAAACAATCAAATATTAATATTTAATATGTTCTTTACATGCTACACGAAATAAATTTATCTTTACTTAATGATGGATAAGTATTTATTTTTAATAGAGGTATCGAGAGAGACAAATATCATATATAAAAAAACCCATCCCACTAAGATATTGGCCAACATTTTCTTTCCATCTGCTCATTGAAAAGCTCATCCCACTAACAAATTGACTTGTTTTGGATGGGTGGACAAAATTGTATATTCAACATTATTGGTGAAAACAATTATTTGTTTAACTCACAAACCAATTATAAGAAAAAAAAATGATGTACACATGAACTCAACTGTAACGAAAGAAACAACCACTTTACGGTTTAAAAAAAAATCTACCCCATATAAGGTTTGTCGTTTAAGTCGATTCATGACTAACAGATCACTATAGTTTTCAAAACACTACTACTAATAATATTCGATTGCTAATAGTTTTTAAGACTGCTATCTTTTTTTAATAATTTCTCTACGATTTGTCGGTTCTATAGAATAAATTATTTATTTCATTTTTTTTCACTCTATTTTAATATTTGACTTTTATATAATCTTCATCACATCTAACTATAGTATTGCACTATATAATAATAACCATATTTAGGACTAACATTAAGGACTCTGGTCTTATTTCTTTACATCGGACGGACGTAAATATACATACATATATTTATTAGTTTGGGGAAAAAGTAATCCATTATTTTTTTCGGTAGACGTCTGTAGTGATCGATATCTCGTGAGGTATCTATCAAACAATTTCAGATTTATGCTCGTTGGAAAGGTGACATTTGACACTAAAATATCCTCTTGCGGTTTTTTGTTTGATTAATTCAGTTATGAGTACAAGGTTTTAAAAATGGAAGACAACAAACAGAAAATTCGATACATTTTCGTTTTTCTCTTGTAACGGCGAAAAAGATAGCCGGGTGGCTAAAATTGTGAAAGGTGTTTATCGTCCTATATAAGACTGTAACAACCAGTTACGTACAATTATTGTTTCGTCGATTCCGTTCGGATATTTTTGATGTTAGAGATGCACCTCGCATGTGGATACAGCATCGTCGAAAATGTCTATAAAATATCAAAAATGATCTAAGTTAACCGCATATCAGCAGTCGTAACGCGCAAGACCTAAAATTCTATATGAAAGCTGTTTTAAACCTGTTTATAAAGTGAATCCAAAAGAAGTTACAGAAAGTTCACGTAAAAATAATGTATTTATTTTTCCCCAAACATATATATATATATATATATATATATATGTATATAACAAATCGCCAAATTTTATTTTTTTGGAATGCATTTAGTATTTTAGGTAGCTAATTAACAGTATTTTAAATCACAACTTACTTGTTAAGAGAAATATTGCCAATAGCAAGACTGACAAGGAAAGAAATTTGTTGGAAGACATGATTTATTTTCAAAATCTTTAAACTGAAAGGACCGGTTTCTACGATGTGATCCTATTTATAGGGTACGGGCGCTATTCCATTACGGCTGTTAAAATAAAAATCAATTTGATTGACACATTTTTATGGGTAGTTCAACTTTTAGGACAATCGAATCTCTTTTAAGATTTCAATGTGAATTCTGAAAACCATTTTTTTATGCTGAGTGTAAACAATTACGTTTCATCTTTTGGTGCTTGAAATTCAATAAAAGTATCATATAGCAGCGGCTATAAGCATCTATTCTAAAAAAGTATTTTACTTTAAATATCATAAGCTATTTTGTTGGGTAATATTCTTGACAAAAAAATTTATTTCCGGAAAAAAAAAGGAAATAAACTGTCGTTGATAGAGGTAAGTGCATTGAAACTTATTTCCAAATTCCAAGTTATATCTTTACTGTCATCGAATACAATAAATATTGTATTTAGATTTGTACTCGGGAATTAAGTTGTCTTCATGTTCTTAACCGTGAACATAAATTACTGCTCCGATTAAGGACAATTTTCTTAATAGATAATTCGATTACAATTTAAATTGTTTTACAATACTGGTTAAAATAAAGTATACGGATATAAGAAATATAAGTTATTTTACAATATGGGTGAAAATAAAGCATAGAAGTATAAATTGTTGCCGCTCAACCTGTCTAGTGATTAGCGTACCTGACTACAGATGGGTGGGACCTGGGTTCGTATCCTGGCTCGGGGCATGGATGTACTTTCTCTCTCTCGCTTTCTTGTCTTTGTCCTTTCTTTGTGTGTGTCTGAATGGTTGCCTACCCTATAAACGGGTTCCTATGGCATGTGTGTACTGAGGAAGTCGGACTCCACACAAAATATGGTTCAGTTGTAAAAGTGGAGCAGAGCACCCCATATTGCAAGTCTGGCTGGCACACGACAACAACAACAACTGTATAAATTGTTTTACCATATGGGATTTTAAAAAAATATAGGCATAAGAAAGTACTTTCTACTCAGTTATGTCGTAAAATATAGTAAATGTTGCACATTCAATTATTTCTTCATGTGTGATAGACAGCTAGTTCATACCAATCAATATGAGAAACGCTAATTTTTTTAAGGTAAAAACTAAGTTTGATATTAACACTAGGTTTTTACTGATTTTTTCTTACATAATAATTTCTTTAACCACTGGAGTTCTCGACCATGAATTCATCTATTGAAAAATAAAGCAACCCCCCCCATACAGAAAATGATATAACTAAATACTACTTATAAAAAATGAAAATAAGAGATAGGTTAATAGATTTTATTATTTAATCCTATTTTAATAGTTCAATATGTTATCTTATATCATTCTTTCTACTAGGCCGCGGTGGCCTGGTGGGTTAGGATATCGTTCTTGTTACTGGAAGGTAATGGTTTCGAATCCTTGCTTATCCGAAGATCCACCGTATTCATTAATGGCGACTGGAGCACGTAAAATATGTCGTGGTCGCTATGTCCTCCATGTTCCCCTTCAAATTTATTATCTCTGTGGGGGTTTGGAGCTAGGCCATGGGTCTTCTCTGACTCTAATCTCTAAATTGGAAGACCCAGATGGTGCTGCCATCTATGAGTCTAAATTGTGCTTCCACCCTCATAGGGAGTTCTCTGCTCAAAAACCGAAGATTCTCTTTCGGACTTCATTCGCCAAGTCTCTAACTTCGCCAAGTGTCATAAGCAACAACAGCATTTACTTATTGGACTGAGTTTATTGGAGAATAAACATGCTATGGCATGAACAGTATCACTATGCATTATAGTGTTCATGCCATAGCTGGACATCTAAGTGAAGCATTGGTGACTAGGTTGGTTAAGATGTCGCAAGGCAGTGACCTCGAATCCCGATTTAAACGTAGTTCCGCAGTGTTTTTTAATGGCGACTGTGCACTCTAGTAGGTAGTGTCATTCAAGTTAAATGATACCCATGAGGGTGGCAGGTCATCAAGTATTCGAGGCTCGTCTGTTGTGACCTTGCTTGAAAATGACAAAGAATCCCAGCTGGCTGCTTCCACCTAATTGGTTGTCCAACTTTGGGCTAGGTACGGGGAAGTATGATGGTGCAACAGCAATCTCGTATTCATCTTTATTGTTGTAATATTTGATTCAGTAAATACAAATTCCCTAAAAATTTTATTTGCTTTATGAGCGCATTTGATGGACTCCTATGTGTGGAGATGGCTATATCCGACAGAGAATTTCAATTTCCCAAACTTTTGAGGAAAATAAATATCACTATGTATTTATTTCGATCAATGGATCGAAGTCAATGCAAAAGTTACTATAAAAATAATATAGGTTTCGGTAATTTTCCTACACAAATTTAAATTTTTGATTGTACATCAAAATGTGACGCGTCTACTATAAATCAATTTAAATCCACAAGACTGAGAATGATTTATTTTGAAATATTTTAATGAATTTTTTTATTGTCTTAATCAGTGTATTTAAAATATAATTTTTTTTAATAATTTGTATAATTACATTTACGGAAAACATTTATTCTCTACAAACTTGAATGGTGGTATTTCTTGGATGTATAATTTTCTTCCAGTATGTTTATTAAAAATCTTATTATAGCGCAAACAATATATTAGGTTGGGGAAAAAGAAATCCATTATGTTTACGTGAACTTTATGTAACTTCTTTTGGATTCACTTTGTAAAAAGGTTTAAAACAGCTTTCATGTAGATTTTTAGGTCTTGCGCATTACGACTGCTGACATGCGGTTAACTTCGATCATTTTTGATATTTTATAGACATTCTCGATGATGCTGCATCCACGTGCGAGGTGCATTTCTAGCATCATAAAAACCCGAACGGAGTCGACGAAACAAAAATTGTACGTAAATGGTTGTTACAGTCTTATATAGGACGGTAAACACCTTTCACAATTTTAGCCACCCGGCTATCTTTTTCGCCGTTACAAGAGAAAAACGAAAAAGTATCGAATTTTCTGTTTGTTATCTTCCATTTTTAAAACCTTGTACTCGTAACTGAATGAATCAAACAAAAAACCGCAAGAGGATATTTTAGTGTCAAATGTCACCGTTCCAATGAGCATAAATCTGAAATTGTTTGATAGATACCTCACGAGATATCGATCAGTACTGACGTCTACCGAAAAAATAATGGATTACTTTTTCCCCAAACTAATAAATTATATTTATAAAAACATGCTCAATCAACTAATTTCGTTTAGTCAATAGCATATTACAGCAAATGATATATGTTAAGCAAAACACATGCCAGTGGCTGGACTTTAAGAAGATTTAAAAAAAAAGGTTAATATGTTTTAATGAGCATTAATATCGATAATTAGAACTTCATAAAAAATGTGCTTGAATTATTTCAAGCTTTATGTCATCAGGGGAGGATACTTTTGCCGATATCAAAATAAGGACATCTAATAAGGCTATTGGTTTCCTTTGTCTGAACTTAGTAGAGAGGCATTTGGGGACAAAGGCAACTCTACTACTGTTCATTTAGCATTTGGTACCAACCCCAAATCCAGTCAATTTCAATCCTGACATTCGCTGTGCCTGACAGAAAGTACAGCTTCCTGTCAAGTCTGAAAAATTCCTTTCTCTTTCGTTCAGATGACACTAGATGGCAACACTACAAACTTTTTATCGTCACCTGTCAAGTCTGAACAGTTTTTTCCCCTCGTTCAGGTGACACTAGTTGGCAGCACTACGCCAATGGTGGATCTTCTATTTTTTTCGAAGCAGAGATCAAGTAGAAATCTCTAGAATACGGTGTCCACTCCTAGAGGTATTGATTTGTACTGAGAACTTGGGAAACCTTGCGACCTTGACATATTTAACGCGACCCAGTCGCGTTAGTAAATACGGTGTTCCTTAGCCGGTCCCAGGATCAAACTCACTTCCTTTCGGTCAGGAGAAAGATCTCTTCCCGTCGTAGTAAACGTGGTAGAGACGCTACCACGTCCCTTGGCCACTGTTTAATCTAGCCATAGTGAGGTTCAAGGTTACATTTGATTTCCAGGTGATGTTTCCGTGTATCAATGGTGTATAGGTGGAATATTAAACTGTGGTTAAAAATTTGATTTGAGTCTAGTTCTTGATAAATGAGGGTGGAGCCGGAGGCCGTTTAATTCGCACTGCCCTCTCTGTTACTTTATGTATTCTATCATTTTCCAGTATTTATATCAATAGATATTTTTCAAAAATAGCTTTTTGAAGCCTGTTCTGCGAGGATGTCAGTGAATGTTCCTTTGTACCAATAATGCGCAAGTGGAATAAGCCATTTTAAATTGAGTTGATATTTTTCATTTGAATTCAATTCTTGATAAGTAAGCGAAGAAGCAGTGGCCGTTTCCTCTTTGTCCAGTCTGTCAACGACATCTATACTACTAAGGTCACTTATAAACCTGCCAAAGAGGCCATTCGATTAATATGAACATGTGATGAGATCCATTGGAGGTGGTCGTCTTGGATCTTGGGAGATCTATCTCAGTACGGTTTAACTCTTTCTTTAAAAGAAGCTTAAAGAACTAAAGCTAAATACTTACTTTTGGTTAATTAGGAACCATGTTTAAAGTCAGTTTTATGTATAATGATGAAATTTATTCTTGTAACGTGTGCTCCATATTGAAGGCAAAATGGTTTCAATAGAATGAGAATTTATTGAAAAGCTAAAACTAAACATTTTTTTCGAGCAAGACATAATAAAAGAAAATAAATGAAACATTAAGAAAAACGCATCACTTTTCACACAAAGATATCTTTTCGAGCAAACCACTCATTTGAAAATCAGAAAATAATTTGGTTTGATTTTTACTCTATGATCATTCCTTGCTCTCGACTGATAATTTGATTAGGAGCAATAGATTAAAAGGAATTTCAAAACATTTAAATTATTTATAAGATATGGGAATCAAACCCATGAACTGTTGTACTAAAAGCGAAAGCGCTATTTTCAGCTTTCACTAGATAATCGAGTAAAGACGAAGTTATAAATCTGAAGGGACTATTATATCGGAAAATATCTTTTTTAATATTTATAAGTATTGTCCCTAAATTCACAATCAAAATAATTTTGAATTTAATGTTGTTTGGAAATTCTTTTGACCATTGGTTCGAAATGTTTATTGTTTCAAAATCACACGCTTGATTATTATCATTTTAATTAGAATAAAAATATATTTAAATTATAAAAAATTAATAAAAGTATTTGGGGGGTTTTAGTACAAAAGAACGCGATGAGAAATTCTGTTTATTTACTTTGTTAAATGCATCTTCCTAATTAACTTATTAATTAGATTTTTTTAATATATTTTTCAGTTAAAAATTCAACTGATATATTTTTTATAAAGATTATAAAGATTGTATATAAAATTGTTGTAGGACTCAGCTTTTCTTCTTAATCCATGGTATTTCTTAGTTGAAGTTTCAAAATTTCATTTTTATTCACAATGATATTTTGGTTTTATTTGCTCTACAAGAGTACCATTTTTATCTACAGAAACAATTTATTAGTCATAAAGGAAGGAAGAAAAAAAAAGAACATTTTTTTCTTATTTTACAACACATAAATTTTCAATTACGATAGTGTTTACATTGAAATGCTGAATCAAGTAATTGCCATCGAAATCTCTTCAGATATATTTACGAAGTTACAACAGAAAGTAGTAAAATAAAGATTAATTTTAGAGATACACAAAAGTCTGTTAGCTCAATAAATTCACAGTTTATTGAATCTTGTGATTCATCTATGATTGAAGTTAAGACTTCTTTTTATTACAATAGTTGATTTTGATAAAAATATATTATATAATTTATATTTTTCGATTTTTACATAAGTTTTTAAGGAGTTATTTTAATCCACATCGATGATTTCGTTTTTTAAATATTTTCAAATGTAAATCCTATCTTTGCACTTTTCCTTTCTTCTTCAAAGCACGACAGACCCACTAAAAAAATCCTTTCATAAAATAAAACAGAATTTATTTCAGTAGGTGCAGTTATTAAATTCAGTGTGAACCTCGTCATCTAAAGCGGAGTGAAGTAAAAATCGGGTTGGCTAAGCAAAGATTATATGAATCGTAAGAAATATCATTATAAGAGAATGAATTAAAGTTTAGCTGAGAATTTTGAATAATTTTTTAATAGTTTAAAACTAAATTCCTTTTTATTCAGTAATTATTTTTTGAAGCAAAAAATGAGTGTAAGTTTTTTATTGCTTTGATTATTTCAGTTGTGAATTCATTCTTTCGGTGAAATTGTGCTTTGGGTCTCCAGCTTGGTGCGTTTTCAAAAACGCCGATGCCATGGAGAAAATTATACCAATATTTCATAGTGAAACTTAATCATCGACCAATGAAAAGGCTAAAACAAAAGAGTAATTAATGAGCATGCGCGAAAAAGCGTGATAAAGATTTACTGTACGGTCACTCTCGGGATTTTTTCAAAGAAGTTGACAAAAATCTCGCCATTTTGCACAAGCGAGGTGTAAAAGTCAGACAGAATATTGAAAAATATTGCCTAATTGGTCGGAATCCCTCATCGGTTAATTCCCAGTGAACGGTACGCTCCTTGTACGATACGCATATATACAACGGTACGCATATATACAATTATTAATTAATTGTATATAACATTGTATAAAATTATATTATTTCTATAAAATAATATAATTTTATATTATATAATTATATTAATTGTATATTGTATAATTAAATTAATTGTATAAAAATAGCGTACCGTACACTGGGATACAGCCTCCCTCATCTACTATGGCTCGGAATTGGTTGGGTTGCTAGAAAATGTTAATTATCGCCAAATGTGGAAAACTCGCGCCTAGATCGACCGTGCAGTAGATTTCAGCCAAAAGCGCTTCGAATTCGCGAGTTGTCAAGGACGGTAACCTAAACCGCAATTTAACCCATTCTTTCTTATATGGTGATCATATTTATATTTGTTTTGGCTAATATGTAAGGAGCCATTTTTTCAGTTTTCCACAAATTTTGGACTCAAATAGTATTTTACTCGTTTTTTTTTTTTTATTTTTTTTTATTTTTTTTTTTTAAATAAAATTTAAGTAAACACTTTTAAAACTAAAGTAAGTTTAAGTAAATTGCATTTTATTAATTAAATTTATTAAATAAATTGCATTTTATTATTAATTAATTAATAAAATGTATTTGCCATCAGGAAACATGTTATATAGATTACTATGTTTCCTGAAAGTCTGAATGAGTGTGTCAGAGTTCGTGGAATTTATCTACAAAAATAAACCTCAGCAAGATTTAACTTTATTAGGTTTTTTAACTTAATATTTTAAAAAGTGTTGAAAAATGTAATTCATTTCAGAAAATTATTTTTATTCCATGTTTTTAAATTTAGCTCTGTAATCGTTGCTATCATTAAGCTTTTAACTTGAAAATTTACGATCCCATAAGTCTGTTCTATTTAACTTGTCAGTAAACAGTCATTTGATGGACGAAAAGACTAATAATAATTGGGAATATAGTTTAAAAAGAATTCCAAGCTACTATATAAAAGCCTCGAAGATCTATATAAGAACGCACGAACTGTTTCACCGAAGACCAAAGCACCTATCATTAGGCTGTCAGTTTGGCTCGATCATTTGGAATTCATTAAAAAATGCAGTAAGTAGAGATAGCAGTGCAGGCGAAATATACCTAAAGATTCACGTATCTGAGGGCTGCGGTAGCCTGGTTGGTTAGAGCGTCTTTCTCGTTATCGGAAGGTGGTGAGTTCGAAACCCGGCTTATTTGATGATCCGTCGTGTTCATTCATGGCGACTGGAATACGTAAAATACGTAGGGTGGTAATGTTCTCCACGTTTTCATTCCAAATTAATACCTCTGAGGCCTTGGCTCTTCCTTGGCTTCTTATCTCTAAATTGGAAAACTCAAATGGTGCTGCCATCTATGAGCCAAAGTCGTACTTCCACCCTCGTTCAGGGGTGCTCTGTTCAAAAATGGAAGACGCTCTTTCTGACTTTATTATCCCAGTCCCTGACAGGAGGGCTTGGCTTCCCCAAGTGTCATAAGTAACAACAATACAGAGGACAACCCATTGCCATATTGATTTCAAAAGGGAATAAATCTCCGTAGTTTAAAGAAAAGAACTATCCAGAAGACCCATAGATTTGGTCTACCCTCCCCCAAAGGTATCATTTCATTTGGAGTATGCTGCAAGTACATTGCAAGTTTCCCATGCTACAGCCACCATGACCGAGCACGACGGATTTTCGATAGAGTCGGGATTAGAACTCACTCAGCTGCCGATAACGAAAAACCTGATGAAAAGAAATCATAAAAATGCCCACTTAGCTTAAGTGAAAACTGAAAATATTTTGGGATTTAATCTGCAGCACTTGGTACGACGCATATATGCGGGGCAAAACAATTTCTTGAAAAATTTAAAAATTGCACCTGATACAAAATTGGGATTCCGCTAAATTACTATAATTTTTTCTAGAGTTATTACTTTGTTTTGTTTGCATGAATCTTATATTTTTTTCTGAATTGATGTTAACATATCATATATAAATATATTTATCAAAAGAGTGTTTTAAAATTTTCATCATCACTTTTGTCCACATAGATTTTCAGTAATAAATATGTAAATTGTCCTCTGTGTGGAAACGATCATTGCGGAGAACATTATACAAAAGCTCCCAAGACTAGTAAGTATATTTAAAAATTCCAAATATTTCCTAGAAAGCCTTCAGAAAAACACAATTTAGATATGTACTTCTTTTCACGTAAAACTTAAATTAGAAGTAAATTTTAAAATTTTTCTTTCAAATTTTATGCGAATGATTTCAATAGCTTAAAAATTAATTATCTTAAAGGGAATTAAATTTCTACAGATAATCGTTCATCAATACCTTTTTTAATCTTTCCTGAGAATTATTACTTTTAATGTCTGGAAAATTTTTCTAATTAATTTCATGAAATATAGATAAACATGATTTCAAACTGTAATGTAAAAATATCTGATTTTTTCTGGGCTTCTCTTGTAAAAAGGCTGCGGCAGATCCTCATCAGTTTTTGAACTTTCTGAATATTTTTAGTTTCATGCATTTGGTCTAATTTTACTAGAACAGGTGGGGGATTAGTCCCACCACCTCCACAATGTTTCTAACAATACGTTTAAGAATTGAAAAAGAAATCTCACTTTTAATCCTGTGTAAAACCACAGACCCCTTTTAAGCTGAGTGGTAGGCTTTTTCGTTTTAGTCTCATTTCGCATCTTTAAAAAATCGATAATAAGAATATAAGTACAACTTAGAATAACTTAAATTTCGCAATGCTTCATTTTTATGACTAAAATTCTGTATTTAGATCTGTGCGTTATTTGTTTCTTTCCTTAAGATATTCAGTTTTCAATTTTCAATAATATTTAATAAGATTTTATCCTAAATAATGTTCGTATTGCTGCGTATAGGATGCAAAAAAAGAATTCCGGATGCCACAAGATGCCAGATTTGCAGAACATTTGATGGTGTGAAAGATTATCTTCTGAGAGATTGTGGAGAGAGGGAGGCAGACTGCAGATTCCAGGAGAACTTCCCTCTTCGACATTACCACAGAATCATTCCAGGATATGGCTTATCTGCAGATTTCGATTTGCCAGTCCATCAAGGGAACTGTACTGGTATGCTGTCATTGTAAACAAAGGCTCTTGATGAATAGAACAATTTTAAGTGAAATAATTTACTTACATACAAATGGCGCATTGGAACTCTTATTATAGTATTAATTTTCCTGTTCTATGTAGCGAGATCTCTTGGGGAATTCCATTCCATAAGGGGGAATGGAATTCTCTAAGGGGAACTTGATTTTTAAAGAATCTTCGACGCAGCGGATTGACAAATGGATCAGAACTCATATAGTTAAGCATCCAGGGTTGTCCCATCGAAAGAAGGTTAAGCATTCATGATTTAGATCTAGAAATTAAGCAGAGGACTCTCAAATTTGATCTTCCACTCCGAGAAGTATTAATTTAGAACCAGGAATCAAGCAGAGGACAATCAAATTTGAGCTTCCACTCCTAGAAGTATTATTTCTCTTATATGACATTCAGACCACGACCTATTTTACGCACCACTGAAGCACATAGAGAAAAGGATTGATGATTGCTTAGGTTGGGGTTCGAACTCACTACCTACTAATAATGGGATTGACAGCTGAACCAATCAGACCTCTGTGGCCTTTATATAGTAGCATAGATAATTGTAAAATTCGTTATTTCTTAAAAATACGATTTGTAAATAATTGTTACGTAATTAACATTTTGTTGAGTTCAGTACACGGAATTTAAGTCTGGTTTTCATTTCACAGTCAATTTTTAATTATTAAACATATTTAAGTTTTACGGGGATTCTCATATACTGTAATCATCCATGACCAATGTGAGAGTCGAACTCGTGAACTGCTGTATGTCATCGCTGATTTGTTCAATTCCCTTATCGTCCAACGAACTTTTTAGGCAGACGACGGCTAATTAGAAAGAAATCTATAGCCGAACCCAACCACTACTGACATCCACACCCGAAGTGGGATTCGAAACCACTAGCTTTTGAGCCGAAGACCATAACGGTGGTAGAAAATACTAAAGTAGTTGAGATTGTGCGAAGAGCTATTTTTGTTTCGAGTTGGCAGCTTCAATTTGGTGCTTTTAATGAAAAACCGAATTTTCCCTTCTTGTTTTAGCACTTGTCATTGGTACAAAAGTCTTTGATTCAAAGTAAGATGTACATGGCCAATCCTCTAACGAGTTCATAATAAGGTGATTACGTTTATTTATTTACCTAGTTAATTTAATGATGAGTCAAGAAATTCTTCTGCAATTTCTTTTCTTTATCACGCTAAAACCATGTAATCACACTTCAAATATTTTAGGAAAATTATTTCAAGGATAAAAAAATCTTGAAACTCATATTTGAACATTTAAAAGATGAGAAATATTTCTTTCATATAGATAGAAAATGTTAATGATTAAATTTTGGCTTGTGCTAATACTATATTTTACACTGCATAATTAGTGTGAAATATATACTCTAGAGTTCAAAATTAATAAATTTACTTATTTCATCGAATTTCTTGAAAAGAACTGAACAAAATGCAAAACCGCTATTTCGACACAAATGTGTCATGTACGTCGAATGCGAAAGCGTACACGTATGTAGTTGAGGAAAAAGGATCAGGATTTATAAATGCGTGTTACAAAATGTGCTTTTCGTTTTCCAGTACATTTCGCCGATTCTCTTTGTATTTTTGTGCAGTAATCGATTGAATTAAAATTATAACAGAAACAATGAGTAATCACCAACGTTTAGATGATGAAATGAGGCGGCGAATTGTGGGGAAATTTCAAGCATGTCAATCACAAGTTCATTTTTGTAGAAAGCTCAATTGCATGGCCAGTGTCACTTATGGAAACAGTTCCTTGAGACCAGATCTATTGAGAGAAAGTCTGGGCAATATAACCCAAGAGCCGCGATTTTCAAGGGTGACAGCTTCAAGAAGACTTCATGAAAGAGGGTTGTTGAGACGAAAATCTGCGAGTTGCGTCTCACTCTCTTTTACGCACTGGAGAGTCCATTTAGTAAGGTGCAGAGAGTATGCAGATTGGAGTATGGATCAATGGGCAACCGTTCTCTTCAGAGATAAATTCCGGTTCAACCTAACCACAGATTCTTGCCGTATGTTCATGAGGAGAGATTCAGGGACCCTGACTCCAAATGTCACCGGAATCGACCATTATGGCGGCGGAGTTTTATGCTATGGTCAAATATCATTATAAATGGCTGCACACCCGCTCCATGTCCTTGACAGAGTCTGTGTGGCTGCTGTGAGGTATACGGATTATGTCTTAGAGCTTCATGTTCTTTTTAACCGGGGCGTAGTTAGTGCTCAGCTCATTTTAATGGACGATAATGGCAGGCCATATAGTGTTCCTCTGGTTGATAAATAAGTAAAAACATTCGCTTGAGGTATTTGCCAAGCAGATGTTCAAACTTAAATCCTATGGAACATTTATGGACGCTCTGGGAAGGGCAATTGAAATTCGCAAACTCTTCCGAGAGCCATCCAGGGCCTGAAAACAGCATTTCTGAACTAGTGAGACCAATTGCGACATGAAAACATAAACTGCCCTATTTCAAATTAGAAATCCTTCTGCGAGGCGTGTATATCTGTAAGAGAGGATCATACCCTCGATTAACCCATTTTCTTGTTCCATTCTGCAGTATAGAACAAGAATATATATATATATATATATATATATATATATATATATATATATATAAAATTTTTATTAAAATGAGATCAGTTTAGTTCTGGATATAATTGACAACTTCTGAAAAATTTCTTAATGTTGATCACCAGGGTATTATATATATTACTGCTACATCTTTACCATTTTGTATTCCTTTTTTGAATCCTTACATACTTGTATTAACTCGGAACGAAAAATAATTTCATTCTTATAAATTCCTTGTAATTTTTTTTAAAAAAGAAAAGGTGAGTTTTAAATTTTCATTTATTTTATGTTTATAATTATATATTCTGCATATATTAAAAAATGCACTAAGCAGTTGAAACAGTGATTGATTTTAATGAATTATGATAAAATAATTTAAGCTGTGTTGGCCATTAAAATTGTTACA
>JAPDSC010078426.1:0-13019 GCA_026290005.1 Latrodectus geometricus | reverse complement strand
TTTCTTTTATTCTGATCTAATTTTCTGCAAAACTGCTCAAAATACTCTTGATTATTCATGATTTTGGACGAGCTTCTTGACGAAACAAACGAGGTGACGACTACTCTTTCAAGAGATAATTATGATAATAAAATCAGTCTTCCTTTAATCCATGGATAATTATTCCGTAGGGAATGTTTTGGAGCGGAGAAAAGAAGATTTGAATGTACTGGATGAAATAAGTCATCATCCTGGTGATGGAACAAAGGGACGAATTGCACGTTGTTTAATTTAGGCGCACTTATTTAATCTTTATATTTACTCAGGTCTATTTGCATAACAAAGAAGTCAAGTCAGTCTTAATGATGACCAAAATGACGAACTTAATCAATATTGTTATTTTTTTGTGAGGAAAGAAAAGATTTGTTCTTTCTTTTGAGCTGCGAAACACAGCGCTAAATTTTCTCCATAAGTTAGAGCACATAATTATGGAACTTGAATTAATGTTATAAAAATACATAATTTTTAACATCTTAAAACCAAAAAATGTATTCTTTAATATGCTTTTTAACACAATTATTAAAAGTGTAAGAATTCAGTCAAACTATTCTTGTAAAAAAGCAAGACTAAATAACTTTAAATGTAGGGTATTATAACAGACATAAGAGGTATTTTATTAATATGAATCAAGTAGGAATGTAAAATAAAAATAAAGATGAATGAAAATTTAAATTATAAAAATAATTTTATGGTAAATACACTACTGGCCATTAAAATTGCTACACCAAGAAGGCGACATGCTACAAACGTGAAATTTATACGAAAGGAAGAAGGTGCTGTGATATGCAAATGATTAGCTTTTCAGCGCATTCAAATAAAGCAGGCGTCAGTAGCTACACCTACATTGTGTTTAAATGAGGAAATTGTTCAGCCGGTTCCTCATACACAAATTGCATTTGAACGTTGTTGCCTGGTGAAAAGTTGTTGTGATGCCTCGTGTAAGAAGGAGAAATGTGTACCAGCACGTTTCTGACTTTGATAAAGGTCGAATTGAAGCTCACCGGGATTGCGGTTTATCTTATCGCAGTATTGCTGCTCGCGTCGGTCGAGATCCAATGACTGTTAGCAGAATATGGAATCAATGGTTTCAGGACCGTAATACGGAACGCTATGAGGGATCTCAACGGCCACCTATCACTAGCAGCCGAGAAGACAGGCATATTATCCGCATGGCCGTAATGGATCGTGCAACCACGTCACGAGCCGTGAGTCAAGAAACGGGGTCGTTTGGAAGACAACAAGCGTCTGCATGAACAGTTCGACGACGTTTGCAGCAGCACGGACTCTCAGCTCGGAGACCATGACTGCGGCTTCCCTTGACACTGCGTCATATACAAGAGCGCCTTCAATGGTGTGATCAACGACGAACCTGGGCACACGAATGGCGAGACGTCATCTTTTCAGGTGAATCCAGGTTCTGTGTACAGCATCATGATGGTCGCATCCGTGTTTGGCGGCATCGTGGTGAACGCACACTGGCAGCGTGCATTCGTCATCGTCATACTGACCCATCACCTGGCGTGATGGTATGGGGTGCCATTGGATACACGTCTCGGTCACCTCTTGTTCGCATTGACGGTGCTTTGAACAGTGCACGTTACATTTCTGGTGTGTTACGACCCGTGGCTCTACCCTTTATTCGAGCCCTGCGAAACCCTACGTTTCAGCAGGAAAATGCCCAACCGCATGTTGCCGGTATTGTACGGACCTTCCTTGATACGGAACATGTTCGGCTGTTGCCCTGGTCAGCGCGTTCTCTAGATCTTTCACCAATAGAAAACGTCTGGTCAATGGTTGCCGAGCGACTGGCTCGTCACCAAACGCCAATCACTACGGTTCATGAACTGTGGCATCGTGTTGAAGCTGCATGGGCATCTGTACCTGTACATGCAATCCAATCTCTGTTTGACTCAATGCCCAGGTGTATAACTGCTGTTATTACTGTCAGAGGTGGTTGTTCTGGATACTGATTTCTCAGGATCTATCCAGCCAAATTTTTTGAAAATTTAATCACTTGTTATTTCTAGTATAATATATTTGTCCAATAAACATCATTTTGTTATCTACATTTCTTCCTGGTGTAGCAATTTTAATAGCCAGTAGTGTATTTATCTCTCAGTCAAGATAAAAAAATTTTAAACATATATGGAAATATTTAGTATTCTATCGAAACATTTTATACATACAATCCCAAAAAAAGTGTCAAATGAAAAATTATTCATCATATTTATTTTATTAAATGTCAGTTTAAGCTTTTGTTTTCTAAATTTTTTTATTTCTATTATTTTAATTATTTTACTTCCAATATTTAATTAGAATTATCCTGGCTGGATTTTGGATTATCTAAATAAAGAGAAAGATGAAATGTTTCAAGGAAAGGCAATAAAAATTTCAGCAAGTTTTCTTCTAATCATTTTTATATAGCAATTATAGAATATACGAGATTCGTAATAATGACAAAATAATCAAAAATTTAGAGAGATTAAGAATATTATGTAATATTTAAATTCAGAACTCCAAATGAAAACTTACCATTAAAATTACTATGCCAGAAAGGAAATCAAAAACAGTTATTAAAAATATACATTATGATGAAAAGCATATGAAAGTTTTTAAAAAAATCCGCGGAAGTAATTTTAAGATTTTTAGAAAATCTTGAAAAATCTACCCTATTGCCTCAGCAGCAATAATATTTATCCTTATGAGCATATAGATTGTGTGCTATATATAGCAGTTAAAAGAGCTTCAGCACTATACCACAGTTCTTTCATCATAATAGTTGGCAAATGGTGTCAAGATTTTCTCTCGACAGCTATTCATTAGATCTCAAATGAGTTTGTGACATATCAGAATATACAGATTAGACCAATAAATAGTCAAACATGTTTTGTGTATTAAAGAAAATCGGGGCAGTATGGGTAACATATTATCATGAAATATAATAAAAAAATGAAGTCTTGAATTAATCGGAATATGTAAGCAAGGGTACTTCATTCTATTCTTCCATGGTAATGAATCAGAAGGATGATGTCGAAGGTGTATTGACAATGTACTTTTTCCATAATGTGCATTGCAATGGTGCTGCCACAGTATATGGATTCATTGAAAAAGATTACTTGACACAGTTATTACATTGAAATTCATCAATGAACACATTTTTTGAGATTCTTACTAGTGATGCAGAGTCAGTCAAGGAAAGTTAAGTCCATGATTATCGGGGTGATTGTTTCTTCTTCTTCAAATTTCGCCGAACTGTTCATGAAGATATTTGTTGTCTTGCAAACAATCTATTCCTATATTCTGGGCTCGTACCGTGGTTCCCTAAGATCATGCAGTAAGATGTCTGCTTTATCGGCAATTAATGATATGGTACTACTGATATCCTGTATATAAAGATTCATCGATTCCATACTTTAGTATGAAATCAATGAATCTTGGTCACAGAATCTCAACCAAAACAAACAACTGTACTATTATTCCAAGATTACAATTTACTTTATTTTAGAATACCTGCTAAATGCCAAATACCTGTTAAAAGTAGATTAAATACCTGTTAAATCTCAAATTTGTTCCATGACTTTTAGTACGGGCCGCCCTACCTGTCTAGTGATTAGCGTAACTGACTACGGATGGGGAGGACCTGGGTTCGAATCCTGGCTAGGGCAAGGATGTACTTTCTTTTTCTCTCTCTGTGTGTGTTTCTTGTCCTTTCCTCAGATGATGGATGAATGTGGCCCGCCCTATAAACGGGTTTGTGGTGGTGTGGCGTGGGTGATGCTACTTGTACATCCGTGACTTGATTCACAGGTGCCCACCGGGTAATGATAAAATGAGTAGCAGTTTCCAGCCTTGTTGAGGCAAATCGGCCTATGTACTTACTTGCTCAAGGGTGCCACCCATTAGAAATAAAAAAAAAACTTTTAGTACGGAATTGATGAAACTTGACACCTTAAAAATCTCTCATTGGTAGAATAATATTTGGAATACGTTTAGTTACCTTTTCTATTATACTATAATTATTAACACCTGAGATAACTATTAGGTTTTAACTTTTATTATAGCACATAATACTTTTTTTTATTTTTAATTACTTTCAGTTGTATTGACAATTACTTTTCAGATGATTGTCAAATTGCATTTTAACATAAGGCAAATAATTTATTTTTCAGTATTTTTGGAATTTCATCATTTTGAAATCTCTATCAGATTTAGGGAAAAGTATTCTAAGAAGAAATATGAGTAATTAAGCACATAACAATTCTATGTATTCAGAAGTTATTGCTTTTTAAAAATTGACGTTTTAAGTAATTAATGTCCTATAACGATTAAATTACTCACTTGTAAATAATAATCCATTCCTGATATGCTTTCATGAATTTTAAAAAATAATAATACTTTTCGAAGGTAATTTCGGGAAATCAACAGCCCAATTTTGAAATATATTCTTTTTCTGTGAAACTACAATATTTATCTTTAATAAGTATTAATTGATTTTTTTCAAAATAATATTTGAAATGATATAGATTTTGTATGCTATTAATTCATTTATATTTTGTATAATTTTTTTCTTGATATAATTAATTTGGATTTCTATAAATATTTTCCACAATTAATTATACAGAAATTATAAAAGTCATATTTGAAAACTCGATATGAATTATCATAAAAACACAAGCTGTTACGATACAATAATGATTTTCTTTATATATTTTTGATAATATTTCATCAAAATTCAATAAGTAGTTCAAAAGTATATATAACTGTAATCAATTAACAATGCTTACATTTCTAAATCCTGAATTAATTTTAACATGTAGTGTAACATAAAGGTTTATAATAAAGTTTAATAATCAATGAAACAGAAAACATTAGTAATCAGTGAGATATAATTTATTATGTCCAATATATATATATATATATATATATATATATATATATATATCGTTGCTTATCCCCTTGGTGCAGGAAAGCCCTCAACAGGTCCAGAAGATCTGGCGTGAAGAGTATGTAGTTTCTTTTTTTGGAGAGGAACCACAAGGGCAGAAGACTGACTTCACCTCTGAACACACATGCCATAGGTACCCGTTTATAGGGTAGGTAACCATTCATACAAGGAAAGGACAAGGACATGATAGAGAGAGGGAGAGGGAAAGTACATATCCATGACCACAACGGGATTCGAACCCTAGGACCTCCCGATCAGCAGTCAGGCATGCTGACCACTAGACAGGGTGGGCGGCCCAATATATATAACATTATCTATTATTTAAGGGGGAATTGCAATATTTATTTGGAAAGAGTGATCTATTTTAGTTCATTCTTTCGAAATAGTATTTAAGGTAATTTATATTTTGCTCATTTTTTTTAAATGTCTAACTTTATTTGTTATTCCCCAAACATGTATTGAAAAATAAATTAAAAGTGTCCTATTGAAAACTTGACATGAATTATAATTAAAACACGAGCAATATTTAAAATTTTTATAAAAACATCAAGTGGTTTTAGCAAGTACAGTAATAGAATGTTTTATAGCAAAGTTTAATATTGATTAAAAAATTAGTATAAATTTATTATTTTACGATCTTTTTTTCAATATAATATCAAATCTATTAGCTTTCAAATCTGCAAGCAATATCTCTTATTTTGAGAAGCTTTTTACAAATATCATGATGGTTCTTTTTACTGAATTAGATACAATGTAAAATAAAAATTTTAGAAAATGTTAGCCTTCTTGTTTTATTTAATGCATAAAAAGGGTAATTTCACGAAATGTGTATCATCTAATGGCTGCTGGCACAAAAAACAACCCTTAATATCACTATTTGCGTGTAAAGAAATTATAAGGCTGATTTTTCAAATGAATTATCTATTATTTTATTCTCCTTGCTTAATATATCAGAAAGAGGCCTCAACAGAAGGGAAAAACAATTCAATGGTTTTGGGCATCTCGTATTTAACCGAGTTCTGCTCGCAGTAGCTATTTAATGATGTCGATCTTCCTTATCTCAAGAGTTAACTAACACCAAACAATGAGGCGTTAGCTGAGGAGCTCCCCCCCCCCTCTAACCCGCAGGCGACATTTTCTCAAACTTTCCCATGACCTTGGGGCTCGGGAGACAAGAGTTAAGAAAATATAAAACTTCTCGAAGACGAGATCGATAAGGAGAGGAAGAAGAAAGAGCTCGCGTGATGGCGTAACCGGACAGGACAGATCTCTTCGAGATGTCCTGGTCCGATAATAGATTTCGGGGATTGTCTCGGTGGTCGGCACCACCGAGGGCGATGCAATTAACTCAGAACCAGAGATAGAAACCCAAGGCAAGGTCAGAGGTGTTTTGGTCCACTCTCGCAGTGGTAGTTATGATAGTTAGCATTCCACTCGTTGATTTGCCCCGTAGTAAAAGTAAATCAATTTCAGGTTGTTTTTCAAAAGTTTATTTTCCATTTTGGTTTTCAAAAAATCAAAAGAATTTATTTTTCACTTTATTTTGTATTATATTATGAAGAAATGCTACGTTCACCGTTTCTAAATTATTTAATGATGTAGATAACAAAAATATAATACATCTCCCATTTCAATTACAAAATTCTCTCTTTAATAATTTCACTCACGCTCTCTCTTTGTTCAGTACTTGATGACAAACCAGCTCTTTCCAAATTTAAAGCTATGTAAAGAATAATTTAAAAATAGATAATACACTTACATATCTGGCATTCATTTAATTTTTGTATAAAGTTAATTGATATTCTCTGAAATATAACGATTTCAGACAAAATTGTTATATTTTGGGATATGTTATTTTGTGTATTAAAATTTTTAATTCGTCTGAGTGCATTCGTAATTTAACTTACCTCATCACCATATTTACTTTCTCTTTATATGAATGAAATGGAGATGACAACCGAATGTTTAGTGTTCGGACATTCGGTTCAACAGTTCGTGAATTCAATTTCTACATCGAGCTGGATGGTTATAATCGTTTGGAATTTATTATTTACTGTATATTCAGGTCTTATTAACGAATGATATAATTAATGGTCTAATTAAATAAAATATAATTAAAAAATTCAATAATTATAAACAATTGTCAAAATGAATTGCTTCTTAAACATAGTATTGCAAGAAAAATATTTTCAATACGTTTGAAAACTAAGATCAATAAATATGTTTATCAACACTTGTAAAAATTCACGTCCAAAACATTTTCTAACAAGATAGAAATTTTTATAAATATAAATTAAATTCTATAAATAAATATAATTCCGATTTTATAAATATAATTCTGAAACCACATCGAATTTCCATTTCACAACAATTATTTTTCATGTACATGTTTCGTTTGCGAAACATTTAAATCCGATCAGGCTGATTAAGAAATTGAACTCAAATATATTTAAAAATGTATTTGAGAAACAAATGTAAATCATAAAATATGAAATACTCTTATTCACATTAATAATTGCTCCTAGTCATTTCCTGAAATTCTCAGTTTTAGGATAATTGCAATTAAATTAATGTAATTGGCATACGCAATTGTTTATTGTAGTATAAAAAAAAACTAAATACTTCTAACCTAATATTGAAATAACTGAAAACATTAAAAATATTCTACCTATACTTAGCAGTTTAATTTTAATTAATTATCCGTCACTTTCCTTTAATCACTTTATAATTTGTTTCATCTGCAACGAAATAATAGACGAGGAAATCAGTTTCTTCTAATTTCTGTTCTTTATTTCATAACAATTAAAGAAACACCTTAATTACTTTTTAAATGGTCACAAGCGTCAAAAATATTAAAGGAAAAAATTCCATCAAAGTTTGAAGGGGGAAAAAAAGGTTTTGCACTTCTGAAAACATATGTTGCCAAAATCAAAAAATAAAAATAAATAAAAAACTTAACAGAACCCAGCCTACAAAAAAATAATCGTCTGCGATTTTATATTGTGGCCATTGTTCTTTCGAACTAAACAGATATTTTCCTTTCGTCTCATTAAACAATTAAACACCCTTATTCTTTAAAAAAAAGCGGCGTAATCGTTACTTTAATCGTTTTCGTAATTGTGAAAAAGTGTATCTTCTTCCCAGCATTCCCCTTCCAGGGCTTTAGTTGATGACTTTTGGTGAATCGTAAACCTTCCATTAGATATCGAGCTGTTTACAGAGAAACACATTTTCAGAGAATGTTTCTTTTTGCTTACTTTGCCAAGAGCTTAAAATGACGTATAAAATATATCTAATCTCCGCAAAGAAAACAAAACCCATTTACTGACACGCAAGCTATGTATCTTCACAAAGAACAAGCATATTTTTTCTCTGGTTCCATCAATATTTCGATTTAGATTAAATTCTTTATTGGTATAAAGCAAATAAATAATACAGTTATTGCGTTAGTTTAATTCTACAGTGGCGCCAAGATACGGAATCGTAGTTAAATATTTCCGTCATAAAATAGGTCAAATAAAAAAATTTCTGGTACTATTTCTTCCATGTGTTTTTATTGAGCAGATGAAATTGAATACATTTATCATTTATGTAAGCGTGTTATTTAAATAATAGGATGTGTGTAGTTTCAGTAATATATAATGTTGTGGATATTAAATAACAAACATAAATTAAGTAGATCCTTTTAATTAACTAATTGAAAATGTACGCTAAGTAATCTGTACATCAAAAGAGAAAAATAAAATTAATTTGAAAAATATAGGGAATGTTTTTATAAATTCAAAATCTGCTTAAACTGCAAATTCCGCATGAGAAAAAAATGATCGAAGTGGGAAAAACTAAGAATGGTTTAATAATGACAATTAGAAAAAGTCAAATATAAAGTTAAAAAGAAGTAAAATTTACTTTAAATGATTTCTTTTTCACTAGGCACATTTTAAGCTATTTGTTTTGCGCGAACATTTTAAGAAAGTGTTTCAAATATTAGCTTTGCAATATATTAGTTTTATCCTATTTTTAGTTTTAGAATTTTATTGTTGGCTTTTTTTGCTTTGACTGTTATATCAAGTGAGATAACTTTTTTAAATGTACTAAAAATAAGCTCGTCATATAATACCATCATGGTTTACTATGCACTGATTCAAACAAAAAAAACTATTTATTTATTTTTTGAGTAATTTCTCATTAAATTCTTTCCCGTATCTTATATTGAGCACAATCATATAAATATAAGAGTGCACTCCAAAATTAGATTCACGTACTTTATAAAAAGTCTTAACATATTATAATTAAAGTTGTTAAGTTCTTGGTCGTTGTAAAAGTAAACTTTCGACAGTGTACTAAAAAACACTATTAAAAAACTTAACAATGGTCATAAACTAGACAAATCTACTTTGATTTGCATTGCTGAGTCTGAAGAAATAATAAAAGTGAAAAATTAGGTCTTATAGAATGACTGATAGTGCAAACAGTATAAAAGTATACTCTCCTATTCAAATAGTAATATTTTAATAGGAGAGCCTGATTAGTAGCATTATAATTACTTCTAATTAAGCTCTCCCAACCAAAGCCCTGATGAATACTGTGAAACAAAAGGTGTTAGGTGGTTTAGATTTGGTTTGTTTGTCACTAAACTGTCATTTTTTCTCCACATGGGCTAATTACGGTTCAAAGTGGATTCCAAACCATTATAAGCATCCAAGCCGAAGACAGGATTCAAACCCATGAACTGTTGAACTGAAGGCAAGAGAAAGGTGGTTGATAGTCTTGTTTTTATAAATACTAGTTAGTGATATTTAACTTTGAAATTCAATAAAAGTTGGTACCAAACCATTGTATTATACAAATATTTGTTCCAGTTCATGGTTGATCTGATACCCTTTAATTATCTTGTCTTGCTTAAACTGTAGCGTGGTAATTGGATTTAACCTGAACAAATAGTATGACAGTATGATTGGAATGATTTACTAATATCCAACTGTTTCGAATATCTAGAATGGTATTTGGGAAATTTTTGTTTTGACATTCTTTATAGCATGTTATTAAAAGAAAGGAGCAACTGAAGCAAAGACTGTCCCATCTGAGCAACAGAAATCCATTCATTTGCAATATATAAATCTCGTTGTTTTCTCCAAAATTGTTTCAATTTGATTTACTTTAACACCAAATTGTCATTTTAATGAATCACTATTTCAATAAAGACTTTTTAATGGGTTATATGAATTATTGTAAAAACAAATTTCATAATGTCCTTCGTTTCTTGTGGTTTAAACTACAGATTGAAAGATTTATTTTTTATGTGTCTGCTATATAGTTTTTTTCCCTTTAGTGTTCTGAATAGGAGTATATATATATATATATATATATATATATGAATACATATTCAAAATCAAACAAAAATCATAATTGGAAGAAATTAATAAAGAAAAATTTGTCATAGCTTGTTCACTTGAACAGGTGTATAAATATCAACTGTTGATCTTCGCGATTGATTGGAATTTATTTGATGTTAATAAAGATATACAAAGTATGTGCAAGATAATCCATTAAAATCATCAAACCTACCGTTAAATATTAAGTAAATATTCTCTAAAATTATTTCTAGTTAATGTTTTCAACTCTCTCAGAAGAAATTTTAAAAATAATCTACAAGATGTAAAAATAAATCATTCTCTTAAAATAGAAACCATTAACGGATCAATTCTCAAATAAAACCTGTCTCTCTTTATATAAATAAAATTTGATGTTTGTTCAGACTGTTTAGATAAACTTTCTTTTCTCAAATAAGAAGAAAGGGATTTCTAAACACATTTCTCTGTATCTGGAAAAATTGTTTGGCCATATGTATTATCAATCATTATAAAACAAGAATATTGTCTATTACTAATCGAAATCGAAATGCTGGATTTATTTGCTAATAACTCTCTATTAAACATTACGAACTGAACTGAAATACTATTTATTTACCGGAACTAATTCCCCTCTCGTTCGTGATTTCTATCATTTCTCAATGATATTTCCTTAATGGAAGACGTGTCTATATTAGATTTTTAAGTTTTTCATTCTGAAAATCTTTTGTAACTTTTGTTATATCAGTATAGTGGGCAGAAAACACTCATTACGCCTTAAGCGAATTTCAAAGTTTCCTCACGTCTTCGGATTTCTTTTTTCCAGGACACAAAAAAGTTATTTTTAAAAGATGCTTTGAGTTTATATTCAACCACATGAAAAAAGTCTTATTCAACAGTGAGTAATAATTGGATTCGAAACAAAAGTTATTCCTCACTTGATTATTATTGAGAATTGCGTTTCTTATAATATTGCATTGTGAATATGGCAACAAAAAATTGTTTTGTATGTAAGGAGCATTACTGCATTTGAAATATCCCTCCTTTACCTAGACTCAATATTTTATTGTTACATTGCAACAAAAGCTATTATAAATCGTAGGTGGAATGAAAAGAAATATTTTTCAGTCATTCCTTTTGCAGAAAGATGTCCAATAATTTTTTTTTACTTTTAGCATTTTAAGCAATAGTATTTTCTTTTGTACAGCTAAATCTGTTGCGTATAGTTATTATTTACGTTGTCTGAAATTTGTTTTTGGACAGAAAGGATATTTTATTCTGGAAAGTAAAGTATTTGAGATCTGCAAAGATATTATAAAAGGTTTATTCAGATTGATAGTACATTAACAATATTTCTTTTGGAAATATGAAATGAAGAAGTATTTTATCAGTAATAATTTTTTATACTTATTTGCATAAATAAATAATAATGTAGTTTATGTTGGCAAATGATTTCACAAGATTAATGATTTTATTACTCCTTAAAAATTATTAAGCTACATGAACAATATTTAAAATATACAAGATTCAAACACATTATCTGCAGGCCGCATTTAGAGGACCATGTATTAACAAATAAATAGTTAACACACTGGTTTTCAGTTCAGCAGTTCATAGGTTCGATTCCAAGCTTAGGCATGAATGCTTTTAATAATATTAAATATACTTACTAATGTGGATCATGATTGAATTAGTCTTGTATAAAAATATGAAAGTAGAAATCTTTTTCTTTCTATGTAAACTCATGATTGTGAGAATATTATTGGATAAAAAAAATCGAGGGAATCTACTCACTTTTATTGACATTGATTCAGTTAATGAAATAGATCCAATCCTAATGAAATAGATGCGAGCATAGGTATCGATTACAAATCTTGACAATATTCAAAATTAGGATGTTGTTGTCTGAAACTGTAGCTTTAAGTTTATTGAAGTGTAAAATGCTAGAAAATTAACGGAATATAAAAGTGCATCAAACATTAAAATTTCAAATAACTTTTATGCAATGACAATTTGTTTACTTTGCAATAAACTTAATTATTATTAATTTTGTCTTTTCAAACATTTAATTTTGTAAAGTGTATCGAAAGATATACTTAAGAATAATTTATAAATATATTTTTTATGATATGGAAGCTTCGACAGAAATTTCTTTAGATTTGTCTAAGCTTTAATTGATTTAATTATATATTTTACAGAATTTTATAATACAATTTAAACACTATTATCTTTATACACTATTAAAGAATATAAAGCAATGAGATATGAATAATTTTACTATTTTACGATCCATAATAAAATTAGTAATTTTTTTGTAACTTCTATTACTCAAATAAATACTGTTATAGCTGATGATTAAAATGCTATTTTAATATCTATTTATGTATTATTTAATGTATATTTACAAACAGTCCGTTGTAACATGCTGTATGATTCTACAGTGTGAAGCAATTTGCAAATTATTATATGAATTTTCTAACTATACAATATAAATTTTATATATATATATATATATATATATAGTTCTTACTACCTCTACCTATAATGTATATTATTATAACAAATAAGATGGGTGATAAATAACTGTATAACATATTAAAAATGTGAAAATATTTATATATCAAAAAAGCAAATAATATAAAAAAAATACTTGTGGTCTAATCCGTATATGATATATAAAAATGTAC
>JAPDSC010078425.1:0-12728 GCA_026290005.1 Latrodectus geometricus | reverse complement strand
AATACAAGAGAATTTACGGTATTTTCATTATTTATTTTTTTACTTAAATTACTTCTTGCTACATAAACTATAATAAACTTAACTTATTTAATTATTTTTAAGATATTGTTCTTAATAATAAATAAATTAGTTAAGTTTACTATAGTATTATACATTTGAAATATTTAATTATTGAAAAATGATGACAAATATATGTAACGTACAAGGTTATTGTGACTTGTTTATTAGATCATAATTATTGAAAGGTAGTGAGTTCGAATCCCGACCCAACGAAAAACCCATCTAATTTACAATTGGCAATTCGGCATTTAAAAAATAAAGTGGTTGTAATGTTCTCCATGTAAAATGACATTTAATCGGGGTAATAATCAAAGTTAGCTGGTCTGCTGAGTCCCTGCTTCTAAATTAAAATGAGCCACCTACTTTCGAAGTCATGATGGCACGCCCATTAGGTACTCCATTATATAAAGGTGCCATGATTTACTCCCATTATGATATGGAAAGATGAAAAATTTAGTAGTGGGTCATGGAAATAAGTTATGTACATATCAGAGCATTTTAAAGGGTGAAGGGTGATTTATTAAATATTTCTGTGTTTATACAAAAGCTAGATTAAATATTTTGGTTTTTAATGATAAAAACGAGTAGTTATTAAATTATAAGTGATTCAAAGGAAAACAATTTATTCATTGAAAATTTATGCCTTATTTCTATCGATAGAAATAACATTATTTCGATATATTTTTTTTTGTTTCTAATGGCAGGCACCCTTGAGCAAGTATAGTAAATTAGCAGCAACAAGGACGGAAACTGCTATTCATTTTATCGTTATCAGGTGGGCACCTGTGAACTAAGTCACGGAGGTACGAGTAGCATCACCCACACTACACCACCACAAACCCGTTTATAGGGCGGGCCACATTCATCCATCATCTGAGGAAAGGACAAGAAACACAGAGAGAGAAAGAGAAAGTACATCCATGCTTGAGCCGGGATTCGAACCCAGGTCCTCCTCATCCGTAATCAGTTACGCTAACCATTAGACAGGTTGGGCGGCCATTATATCGATATAATTACACTAAAACTGTTAGTAGTTATTCATTTCTAATTTCCACGTCTGTAGCACTTTAAAATGAACCCAGAAAAAAATTTTCTTATTCATTTCAAATAAGATATCTTTGGTGATAGTTCATTTCTATACCGTAATTTATGTATAGTGTATCGATACTGTAAAACTATTTAACAATCGTCTATCTATCTATTTTTTATTTCTCTCTCTCTTTATATATATATATATATATATATATTATGAGTTTGTGTTTATATGTATGTATGTATTCATATATATATGCGTATATTTATATGTATACTATTTTTTATGCATTTGTTGGCTTTCTTTCAAGCTTTGACATGATTCATTTTATTTTCCCTAAACAGAAGAAGGAAAAGAAAATTTAACCGAAAACTTTGATCGGAAAACATGAAATAAATCTGGCCGATAGTTTCCCCTTTTTGTTTGCTTGCAGCACATCGATTTTTTTCCTCACTAAAACCTTTCTCCTACACTTGGGTAGACGGGATTTGTAGCACTTGGAGTACGGTTACGATACCATAAAAGTGAGAAATGAAAGCATAAGAACAGATCAACAACCAAAGAATCCCAAGAAGTGTGAAAAGAAGATCACATATCACCTTTTCTTATCGGAATGATGCTTTTTTTTATTTGCAAACAAATTCGAAATAAAAAAGGAGACAAGTACTCGAAACTTGTTAATTTTTCTCATTAAAAAAAATTTCTTACTTTGCATACCCATTTATATAAAAGAAAAATATGATAATTCACACTATCAAATTATTTTAAATGAAGGGTATGTTACATATATATGTTCATATGTATAATAAAATGTTATTGATTGTGTTATATTATAAGAGCACTATATAATAAGATTTTTAACATAACTAGATATTTTTTGTGGAATTAAAAATTGTTTTCAAGAAATATGCTGACTAGTATTAAAATTCCCTTAAAGACAATGAATTACAGTTTTTCAATTTCCGATTTATTTGACGTCACTATCAGGGATTTTTTCTGATGTCACATCAGAAGATATATAATGATTTAGCTCAAATCGTTAATAATGTGGTTTATGCATTCAATTTATCATTAAATTTAAAACGAAGTGTTTCATATTATTTTAGAAGTCATAGCATTTCATTCTAAAATTTTTTAATTATTTATAATTTTAATCCTTTTTAATTATAAAGCATTTTTAATATCTCCCTATAATTTCCATTACCAAATCTTTGGAAATTCAATAATTAAAGTTTTACAAAGCACTCTTTTATCTTTAAGAAAATAAATTCCATTAGAATTAAAGTTCAATCTTTCAAGTAAATAGAATGGTAATCAATTTCTCTCATATATGCTAATTTAAAGCTAAACTTTTTATTTTTATTTTGCTGCACAAAGTTTTACTTGGATGAATTAATGCGAAGAAAACGATCAAAGTCACATTTAAATCTAGCATATAGAGATATTAAAGTATTTTTAAAGGAAAAAAGAATTAACAATGCATTTGAGCATTATTCTTATACGTATTTAAAGTAAATGTCAAGAAAGGAAGTTATTTTTCAGTTATTGAATTATTCGCGTGGAATTTTCGAAAATTTTCCAACTTGAGTAAACTTAATTTAATTCAAATCATTTTCTGCTTGTTATATTCTCAGTTTAAATAGAAATATCTGCACCTTAAATAGAAATATCTGCTCTTTAAATAGATGCATAAATTATATCTCAAACATATCATTTATAGCATGTTTTATATATATTTAAATGTGTATTTCTATTTACTTGACGACTTTTTTTAAAATATTTAGTTTAATAAATTATGTAAATATATTTTTGCTATCCCGCTGCCATACATCTTTTGGCGCAATTTCTAATTTGATTTTTACAGCTTTACTTTTTACAGCTTTCAGTGTTTTTCATGAAACTTCTTGGACTTCTGATTGCTTCGATATGGTTGAAAGTATAAAAAAAATTGCAAAATTCTAGTTGGTTATTTTTTTATGCATGAGTACGAGGCATTTCCATTTTTTGTAAGCATTCCTTTACATGTTTATTTGAATTCTTCTTCTTAGAATATCAAGTGAATTTTATAAGATTTTCTTGCAATTAATTTCCATGTTGTGTTATTTTCATTAAATTCATACTTTATTTTCTATATAAATTTTAATAATTTATTAGAAATTATGGTTTTTGTTTACAGTATTGAGTTGAAGTATCAAGTTCTGATTCTCCGGTTTTAAGTAAACTTTAAAAAGAAGATGAAGAAATGCATCATATTAATTAATTTCATTATAGAGTGAGCTTTAAAAAGAAGACGAAGAAGTAAATCCTATTAATTTCATTATGGAGTAAACTTTAAAAAAGAAGATGAAGAAGTAAATCCTATTAATTAATTTCATTATAGAGTAAACTTTAAAAAAGGAGATGAAGAAGTAAATGCTATTAATTAATTTCATTATAGAGTAAACTTTAAAAAAGGAGATGAAGAAGTAAATGCTATTAATTAATTTCATTATAGAGTAAACTTTAAAAAAGAAGATGAAGAAGTAAATCCTATTAATTAATTTTATTATAGAGTAAACTTTAAAAAGAGATGAAAAAATAAATCATATTTAATGATTTCATTTTAGGGAGAAATCAGTATAAGTTTAATAAAAATGAAGAGTATAATTTGATCTCTATCATAAGTAAATGGGGAATTTTTAATTAATAATTTGATAAAATTTATCGCTAAATTTACTCCTTTTCTATTTTTGTTTGTCCATTTGAATTTGTTTTACAGATACCTTTCTTTTATTAATTAATCCTAATATTTTTGTATATTATTTGTATTTTTCATTAATAATTGGCATCAATTTATTATTTAAACATTTACCAGCATATTTGAACGGAAATATATTTCATAAATTTTATATAATTTTTCTCGCCAATGAAATCATGCAAAAAAAATTTGTGAGACTTAGTCCTTTTTTCTACCTTTAAATTGTACATAAATTTTATGCCTGTTTGATTGTAAACTATATTTAGTTAAAAATTATTAAGTAGGCAATAAATTTTAGAAGCAATCATTTGCAGGTTCTACCATCAAAAGTTAATAATGACAATAAATTATCAACTTTTTCTAAATCGTGGTTAAAAATTGAGTCTACAAGAAACTGGCATTCTACTTGCCCTAGCATAATAGGTACGCATTTCCTTATCTGTAAGTATCATTGATTTGTATTTTATGCTTTTATTTATATATTAAAATTGTTACGGATGGCTAATTTTTAAATAGAATTAAGCCTATGCAATGCGGCCCAATCAATCCTGAGTTGGTGCTGCAATTTCTCTATCACAGAGATATAAACTATCAGGTTGGTGTGCACTGTACGCTGTACACAAAGTCAAATTTCGTGATTTTTTTGATATTTTCAACGATGCACATACCTGTGCGAGGTGCATCTTTAACATCAAATATTTTTTTCTTTGTTCTAATGTTGGGGCACTGGGTGACTGGACCCGTCGTCTACAATAAGGCCGGAAACTGCTACTCATTTTAGTGTTACCTGATGGGCACCTGTGAACGAAGTCACGGAGATACGAGTAGCATTGCCAACGTCACAACATCACAAACCTTTTTATAGGACGGGCCACATTCATCCATCATCTCAGAAGAAGGAAAGAGAAAGATACAGAGAAAGAAAAGAAACGTCCATGCCCAAACCGGGATTCAAACCAGGCACCAACAGCCCAAGAGTCAGGAACGCGAAACACTGAGTCATTGACCGGCTTAGCATCAAATATTCCTGAATAGAATCGATGAAACCAAAACTACACGTAATTAGCTGTTACAGTATCGGGACCATAAACACCATTACAGATTTTCAACTGCCTGACTTGTATTTTCATCTTTATTAAAGAAAAACTGTGAACTGCTTTCATTTTCTCTTTGTTGACTTCCATTTTTAACACACTGATAATTGAATTAACCAAATAAAAAAACAGCAAAATATTTTTAGTGTGAAATGTGATCTTTTCAACGAGCATAAATCTGATATTGTAGGATCGATACTGAATGTGATATCAAACACTACAATCATCGACCGATGAAATAAGGGATTTATTTTCCCCTAAATTAGTATATTGAGTTGCAACAGTGCTTTCTTTTCATTTTAGTTCGAAATACTTCCTATTTTCCCAGGCTTATACTTTCTATCGCTATTTATTTGCTGGAAAATAATAAACAAAACAAGTCACCCAAAAAATTTCAATCACAGTCAAATAAAAAGATCAATACTTCAGCAGATAATTTTCTCATGAGCTCTATCTCTAAGAACATGGTATTGCTAAGCTCGTGAAATTAAATGATAGTTTTATTTTTTAACATATTATGAAACATTATTCGAATGTTTAATTTTATGGTTATAAATAAAGAATTTTCTTTTAGTTTATAAAATCATTCAATTCACGTACATTTTTAAGAATTCACTAAAACATTGATTCTAACAGGAAACGATCGTAATTAAAGGAAAAATCAATGCATTATCAAACAAATTAATGAAACAAAATTAACTTTCATGAGCAAAATTAAAATTAAAATCTCTACCAAACACCCAGAGTAATACCTTCTCTCATTTCACTGATTTAATATCACGAGGCTCTCATACTCCCGACTTTGCGACGACGCTACATTACCTGGGGTTGTTGTACGAAGAAAAGAATGGAACACGAGGGAGCAATTAATCACGAACAACGTCGGAGGAAGGCAAAACAGGCTTCAACGAATAACGAGTGTCAATATTAGCACTGAACTTAATTAACTAGAATGTTAGTGAAGATAGAAATAAAAATGATGCTATCACTGGAATGTGTATTGTCAAAAGGAGTTTTAGTTGCAAAAGTAATTACAGCTAAATACTATCAAAGAAAATTTTAATACATGATTTGGTAGATTGTATGAAATATTTTCTGAAATAAGAGAAATTGTTTTATAGTATTATCTAGTTGCTCTTACTATTAACTTATCTGTGATTTTTCTGGTTTTAATTAAAAAAATTTATAAGTAAGTAAAATAATGTTATGGTAATTAGTTCGTAACGAATGAGAATTCAATTCGTAAGTGAAAGCCATCAAGCTGAAATTGGTTTTGCGTGGTAAAAGTTCCAAAAAATCTAATGTCATTCCACTAGTGTGGCGTGGAATGCTTCAAACTTTCCTAAATCTCGTGTTTATATACCTTCACGTGATAATAATCCATAATGTGCAGTGTTAGTTATTTCACCAGCATAGATCTGTACCTAGTAAAGATTTGGCTATACCTGTTATGTGGAAGAAGGCGGTAGTGAGTCTTCATAATTTATGAAGAATGCCAAACGAAGGACTCCAAATAATTGATCTCTGACCTCCAGATGCAGCATTTCATTTGAAGGACAATGCTAATATGACCTAATCACGATCACATATCAAGAAGACGTGTGGGTGGGAATCTTCATAATATATAAGAAATACCAAAAAGTACCCCAAATAATTCATCTCCCACCTCCAGATGTATCATTTTACTTGAAGAATAATGAACCTATGACCTATTTAACATGATCGAGATGCCTTTAGTGAACGTGAAATATCTTTGGTTTTGGTTGGGATTCGAACTCATTACCTTCCGAGAATGAGAACGGCATCCTAAGCAACGAAACCAGCACAACATTTTGTATTTAGTGGTTACAGTCAACAGAACTTATAAATTAATATTGAATATTTATAAATTGGATTCAAATTCCAATCAAAAATCAAATAAGCGAAATATTTTTGGTTAGGATTCGAACTTAGTATCTTCGAATAGTAAGAATGTCACCCTAATCTTTCGATATTTAGTGGTTACAGTTAAGAGAATCTGTCTACCAAAAACTTAGGCAATAAACAAATCTAACCTAATTTTATTACTTAACTCTCGCAATTGTATTGCAAAATACAAATACGGTTATTAAACAGTTGAATATTGCAAAACAACCATTACAAAATCAATAAATATCCACACTAAAGATTTACCTTTGATACCAATTCAGACTCGTTATTTAATAAAGCAATATGATTAAAACATTATGCCCTACAATTACATTTCTCTTTAGTTAGTTGTTAGTAAAATGGTGAAATATTGCCTGGGGATATAGAGTTAATAGCTTCATAAGGTGATCAATTCATAATGATAAATTGATAGTTTCGTCATCACGCTATATATTTACATGAGTGTATTTACATCGCAATAATGCAGCAGAATGATTTATTGCGGATGTACCAGAAATATGTCTTTGGATGGTCGCAGGAAATGTTATTTTCAAGCTTTTAACTTATCTTCAAGTGATGACGTCGAGTGCTGAGACATTAGTAGCCACAAAAATGGTTTTATCATTTATTTAAAATATTAAAGCATGGAGTTATTAAAACTTGAGACAGATAACTTAGTCAGATTTCTGATGAGTAGAGAGCTGTAAAATATTTATTTTAATGTAAGGTAAACACATCAAAATATAATTAATTTTAAGGTTATTTCGGTTAATATTCCAAAATCGTGTTGATTTGGCACCAAGTTGTTTAAGTTTGGCGACATCAACATTCACGTCAGCAAAACGAAAATGGCTATTAAATTTAAAATATCAGAACACAAAACAAACAAACAAACAAAAAACCATTTAAACAGTCCATGCCGATTTAAACTAACTAGTATTAAGTGGATGTAATGATTTATTTATTGCTTGCATAAACAATAAAATATTAATATTGAATGCGCTTTACATACTATATGAAATAAATTTATCTTTACTGAATGATGAATAAGTATTTATATTTCAATAGCAGTATCAAGAGAGACAAATCTCCAATAATATATAAAATAACCCATCCCACTAAGATATTGGCCGACATTTTCTTTCCGACTGCTCACTGAAGAGCTCATCCCACTGACACATTGACTTGTTTTGGATGGGTGGACAAAATTGTTTATTCAGCATTATTCGTGAAAACGATTATTTGTTGAACTCACAGAACAACTATACGTAAAATAAAGTGACGTACACCTGATCTCAACGGTAACGAAAGAAACAACCACTTTATGGTTAATAAAAAAATAATGTAACCAACAATATCTCTACTTTTTAATGCAAGCAGTTTTTTAAAATTTAAATGGAAATTTATATTCGAAAGAATATTATTTACAAATAATGCATGTTTGGTGATACAATTTAATAACTTTTATTTTTTCAGTATTCTTTTTTTAAAAATATTCTACATTAATTCAGCATATTGTAAAAAAGGAATAAAAATAATAAATCAATACGTTATAGTTTAGGCTTAGTTAAAATATTTATATTTCTCTAACAGCTTTGCTTGTTTCTTTTGTAGAAAAGAGTTTAATCCTAATTATCCGTATAGAAAAGCCGTAAATATTTTATTTGTCTCGTGAAAGCATGCATTTCTTTAGGAATAATTTAGAAGCCTAATTCGATGGTTAATCTCGGATATTTAAGTATTTATTTTTCCATGAATTAGAGAAAAAAGAAAATGACAATAATTCGTATAAAACAAAACTCTTACTAACTTCTCGGTCAGCCTATTAATATGTTATTATTAAACGTACATATGTTATATATTTTTAATGATTTCTAAAGATTTCATTTTTTGTTAATTATCTTCCTTTTAATCAAGACAAAAGTTAATTCAGCAAAACGAAAATTTTTGATGTTGAAGAAAATGAGCGAATGAGATTTGGAAAATACGTTTTCATTTTATCCTGTCCATATAGCATATGTGATTATGTTAATAATAAAAGAATTACACGTAGATTATTAATTTGAAGAGTTGAAAACTTTAATAGTTTTAATGTACTTTAACATATTAGTATAAAAGTGAATGATTTTTAGCATATTTTAAATTTATTAAACTAATTACATTTCTAATTTTACTTTCTAGTTCTAATTTTACTTGGTTACATAAATTGAATTCTATTATATAATAAATTCTGTTCTAGAATATAGAAAACATCTCGCCGCACAAATTGAAATAGTTTTAGAATGAATTATCTTTTTTTTAGGAATAAAAATCTAAAATAAAAATTTCTAGTGTAAACTATCATTGTTTTTTGAAATCTTTGTTATTAATAGAAAGACATATACTGACAAGGTTTAAATTAATGTATTTTGTCATTCTTAATAGAGATTTTATGGTTGATTATAATCACTATTTTATAAATGCATTGATGTTTTTTTGGAAAAGATGCTAAAAAAATAAAATTATAAAAAATATAATATTTTAAACTCTATATAATGGCATGCAGAATTTCAGTTATGTTCTTTAATAATGTCTTATATTTCAGATTTTCTTAAAATATTTATTTAATATCACAAGTTAATAATCAATTTTGAATTACTATTTTAACTTGAAAGTAAATTGTTTTTCATATATAATTATATTTAATTGTTTTAAAAGAGAAATCTTATGGTGGCCTGGTTGGTTAAGGGGTCGTTCTTGTTACCGAAAAAGGGTGAGTTCAAAACCCTGAAGTGTTCACTAATGGTGACTAGGGCACGTAAAATATGTCATGGTCACAATGTCCTCCATGTTCCCATTATAAATTAGTATCTCTGGCGGTTTCACGAGCTATACCTTGGGTCTTCTCTGGCTTCAATCTCTGAATTGAAAGATCTGGATGGTGCTGCCATCTATGAGCCAAAGTCGTACTTCCAGCCTTGTAGGGGATGCTCTGTTCAAAAATAGAAGACACTCCTTCTGACTTCATTCGCCCAGTCCCTGACGGGTGGGCTTGACTTCGCCAAGTGTCAACAACAACAAAATTGAATTCATACAAAAAGACAAAAATATCGCATCTTTTTGGTATCAACCATTAAATTGATTTTTGCTCAAATGTAACTCTCGCTTTTTAAACTATGTTACTGAAATAAAGATCTGGCTGCCGATTTATGCTGATCATAGAAACTAAAACTGCTACCGCTTCAAAAATGCCAACCATGGTCAAACTACGAAGTCAATTCCTCATTTGACACTAACCTCTCCAGCTTGGGGTGATCTACTTGGTTATGACATCATTCTCCTTTTTGGAGGGTAGTGAGCTCAAATCCCGTTTTAGCCGTGGTCAAGCTGTGGTCAAATTGCCTTCCAAGTAAAATAATACATATTGAGATATCAGGTCAAACATTTTTATCTTCTGCTTAATCTCTGCTTTAAAATTAAGAAGATTCCTTTCCAGCTGCTTCCACATAAATCGAACAGCCCATCTGTGAGCCAGGAAAGTATGCTGGTGTATACAACAAAAAATGAAGATAAAAGCACTCATCTCCCCAAATTTCTACATCAAAATAAAAAAAGAACAATGGACCCTATATAAGATTACGAGGTAAAACCTCAAAACACGATTTTTGGATGAATTAGGTATCGAACCCGTCACCTTCTAAATGCTACCTTTCCGTATCACCCTGGCAATTATTTCGGTTAAAGAAAATTGAGCGCAACCAGAAAATATTTTCCCTATTATATTAAGTTTGTTCTATTCGAAAGAAATAGGAGATTGTTTTTTATTTTTTTTCCTGGATATAAATGGAGACTAACTCTAATCGCTCTTCTAGAAAATTAATCTTAAATTTCATCAATCGTTGCAACTGAAAATTACCAAGAAGACTTCATTTAAAAGTAGATTTTCTCAGACGCTAAAAGCTCTCAGTCACGTAAGCAATTTACAAAGTACTTTAATATGGTCAACATATTTCCCAGTTGCTTTAAAATGTTAGAAAAGGAATTACTTACACTTAAGTATATTTAAATATAAGTGACGTGTATCTTAATAAAGATAAACATTATGTGTACATTTTATGTCACAATATAAGCTTGTTTAGTGTGGGATTTTCTTATACAGATTTCACATCCAGAAATTCTTTTTCAACAATATTGAAACAAAAACAAAATCTTGTTTAAATTAATGGTATCGATATATAAACATCAGAACAATTTTACTGATATTTTTTTTTGTTTCGAGGTTTATAAAGCTTTTAGATCACTAACTGCAATAAGTTAAAATTTGCAAAAAAAATTCTATTTGTTTACTTTTATTAAAGATATGATTATATAAATCTTAAAATAAAATAAATTTTGTATTCTAATAGAGATTAAGAAATATGGTTAGTACTATCAGTACTATTAGTGCTTTATGTGTACACTGTTAGTTTTTATTTACTTAATAATGATCAATAAAGAATTATTATTTTAATACAAGTTATACAAAAGAAGCTTGTAAAACAATTGAAATTTTATATTAATAAGAATTCGAAGATGAATAGTTGCGTTTTCTCAAAATTTTCTTAAATATAGGAGTTTAAATTGAAAACTTAACAAGTCAAAAAGTAAAGAATAATAAGAAAAAGATGCTACTTTTATTATAAAAAAAATTGTAATACTGATATAGTCAAGTGGTTAGTATTGTGGGTATTGTGAGTATTGAAAACTGGAAAAACATTATAATTTGAATTTTAAATTTCTGTATAGTTTTTACAGCGCTTTTTGTAATTTAATATGTTACTTATATTAATCTTATTTATTATAATACCAGAAGTATTTAGTTTAAAATTGAAAAAATAAATAATTGTTATAATTTTTTTGAAAAATATTAGAAACGGAAAAATATATTAAATTTTTAGAAAACTTGTATTTTTTCTAACTCTAATCATGCTTAAAATATGAATACATATTTGATCTATTCTTTCCCATTATTTACATTAGTGTAAAAATAACCCCAACTTTAGATGAAAGCATTTCGAATATTTAAACTAATATTGGCTGAGATAAAATATATTTTATATTCTTAATCATCTTTTATTAGAAAGAAAGAATCCTATTTTGTACATAACCGCTTCTTAAATTATGAAAGCTAAATTAAGTTCAATAAGTAATCAAATATAAAGTACTTTATTCGAATTTAATATTAATAGAGTATTTTATTTATGATTAGTTTATTCCAAATAAAGATTTACAACTTTATTCAAATGAATAAATAAAGTGAGATAACATTTTCTCTAGAACGAAAGTATTTAATTTTGATTCTATAAAAAGAATGAAAACTATAAAAACAAGATCAATTTTAATTTTAGAACACGGATTTGTGTTTTCTTAAAGTAGTACTTGTTAACGAATCGGTTTCAAAAAATTTATCTTGGATATCTTGGATCTTTCTTTCCATCTTGGAAGAACAAGATGGAAAGAAAGATAAAGTTAAAATAAATTTAATCATTTTTATCCAATAAGATAAAAATAATTAAAATAATGAAATGACTAAGATAATTTATAAATTTTATAAAATTTAATTATACCACTTATAAAATAAAACATGTTATGGAAAGAAATTTGAAATTTTAACTATATTCCAAATAAGGAATACAATTAAAATTTCAAATTAAACAATTCTATCAAAACTCTGAAATTTTATTTTATATTACTTGGAATATGTTTTTATACAATGAAAAACAATATGAAATATCCTAAAACTTTTTCCAGCATAAAAATGTTTTTTTTATTTGTTGTAATAAAAATAAACTCATTTCAAAGCAAAAAATAATAAAGAAAAAAATTTTACTGGGAGCTCCCGCCGTAACTGTTTCAATTTTTAAATAAAGAAAAACAT
>JAPDSC010078415.1:0-17323 GCA_026290005.1 Latrodectus geometricus | reverse complement strand
CCGAGCAAGTTCGGACGAGAAACTCGGAACGTGTAAACAGGCCTTTAGGCGGGGAAAGTCTACACGCAAATCGCTTCGAGGTTCGAGACTTCAAAGTGAGAAGTGCAGTTACCACAATTTGAATTGGATTCTCTGATAAAAGACGCCCGATATAAGTCTCAGTGAATTATCATAAATGCTCCCAGTCATTCAAGCTTTAATGTTAGCATGGTATGCAGCTGATAGTTTTTGAGTGCACTTTTGCTGTACTGTTTCCTTTTTCAGAATTTTTTGCCTGATTCAAAATTTTTAAAAGGCTTTTCTTTGGAATTCCATATTTTTTACAACTTTTATTAAATATATTTTCGTAATTCTTTTAGAATTTTCACTTTCACTGCGACTGATAAACATGTTCTTTTTTCAATTGTGACGTAACTGATATTCCTCATTGGAACCTGCCCAATTACCTTCTTGACGGACAGTGTCATGAAATGAAATCAACTACATAACCACAAAACTGAAACTTTTTAAGGATTTTTTCATGTTTTTACGTACAGGATTTATAGGAGTCCATTTCAACAGCACAGTTCTTCATGACATTTCTGATATCCACGTGACTATATTGTTGCCACAATGTCTGGAATGCCAGCGCGTGTCGCTTCGTTGTTCAAGAAGCTGAGCTGGCAGCTGAATAGTTAATACATTTGCTTCATAATGCTCAAAGGCAGTCGAACAATTAATTCTCTGGCTTTCATTTCAATAGTTCGTGGGTTCATTGTACCTTGGGCATGAATGGTTTTTTTTTTTTTTTTTAAATTTCTAATGGTGGGCACCCTTGAGCAAGTTAGTACATTAGCCGCAACAAGGCCGGAAACTGCTGCTCATTTTATTGTTACCCGGTTTATCGCTACATGTATCTCCGTGACTTGGTTCACAGGTGCCCACCTGTGAACCAAATCACAGAGGTACGAGTAGCATCGCCCACGCCACACTACCACAAACCCGTTTACAGAGCAGGCCACATTCATCCATCATCCGAGAGAAGGACAAAAAACACAGAGAGAGTAAGAGAAAGTACATCCATGTCCGTGCCGGGATTCGAACCCAGGTCCTCTCCATCTGTAGTCAGTTACGCTAACCACTAGACAGGTTGGGTGGCTGGATGGTTGTAATGGTTCGGAATCAACTTTAAATTGTCGATTCAATTTAATTATAAAATGCCAAAAATATTCATGGGGCGACAAATAAATCGAATTATTGAAGAATAAATCAAGTTCTCAGATGTCATATATAAAATTAAAACAAATATCATAAAAAAGTAAATTAAAAAAGTGTTTATCTGAAACGAAAGTTCACAAACAATTTTTTCAAAATTTTAATTCGTAAAAGGGAGTTTATATTGTGTTTTTGCTGTCATGGTAGGAATTAGTTTCCAGTTTGTAAAAACGCAAGTGTTCGTAAATTAAAGGTTCGTAAAAACGAGCACCTACTATTGTAAAAAAAAAAATGATTATTGACTATTTTTTTTATTATTGTGTATATAATAAAGCAAAGGATTTTTTTCTTTTCTTATACTAAAATTATTCAATTTTAGTTAACAAAAGAAAAGTCTTTATTTCATTAAACTCTTGTTTATAGCATAAGTACTCATTAAGTTCTTGAATTTAAATTTAAATACCTTAGATTTAAAAAAAAAAAAAAACAATCTGAGTAAAATAATAAAATTCTTAAATAAGTGCTTACTTCAAAATACAGGTTTATGGATGAGAACTTCATAATTTAAACTTAACTGACTGACGTCATAGTTCAGTGAAAAATTTTATAAATTTTTGGATTTACTATTTTTGTTGTTTATTGTTAGGTATATTCCAAAATGAATAAATTGCTGAATAAAAGCTTTCGTGCTTGCAAATTTTTAGATAGGTATTTTTTAAAAATAAAATATGTAAATTAACATTGGTTATATTAGTATAAAGTGTTTATCTTTATAATCTTTATTTAAATGTAACCATATTTCTTTACATTGAATAAATATTATATAGATAAAAATCGGGAATCTGTTTTACAAGATTCCCAAATTTAAGATGATGAAGTGAGTAATGAAATAGTTCCAAAATATATATATATATTCATAGACTTAAAAAATTACCTTAATAAACTTTTTTAATTGATAACTAAACATGCAGCAACATTTTTTGTCAATATAAATTATGAATCAAACTCTTTTGGGAGAAAAGTTAAATTGTATTATGAAAAATTCTTTACATAAACTCCTAGATTATTTAAAAAAATTTCTTTAGATATGTACTTACATACTTATAAAGTTAATTGATAACTTTGATTTACTTAAAGGAAAAAATAAAATGGTTACATGCTTCTTAAGTTTATATATAGATCCTTAAACACACATATATACTTCTACAATGATAAATATAAGAGTAACTACTTGTTATGTACATTATTTCACCTAATACTGGTATATGATGCTGTGAAAATAAATTATCTTGTTTAATAAATTTGTTGTTTTATTACACTTGTATTCTGTGATAATATTTCTTGTTTTTGAATAAAATTTAAAAATGTCGTATGCGTAAATAGCAATGTAAAGACAACAAAAGCTCTTAAAAGTTTAATACAGACCTAGAAAACTGCAAACTCCTGTGTAGATCTTTAGAAGTATATTTTTTTTTTAATTCAGAAATAAAATCATCTATCAATGTTACATCTAGCAACTATTAATAACTCTGGGGGTGCTAGGAGCTAGGCTTTGGTTCTTCTCTGGCTTACTATTTCTAAATTAAAAGACCCAGATGGTGCTGCCATCTATGAGCCAAAATCATACTTCCACCCTTGTATGGGAGTGCTTTGTTTAAAAACGGAAGTTTGTCTTCATTCGTCCAGTCTCTGACGGGTGGGGTTGGCTTCATCAAGTGCCGTATGTAACAACGTATAGTAACTTATCGGAAAAGGTTCTTTATTCCAATACCTTTGTTTGACATCCTCTAAAAATACAAAAGTAGACTTGATAGCGAATAACTCGCTTTACCTTGATATAACTCTACACTTTGAAAGGTTATTGGGATACGTTTTAAGAATGGTCTTTTATAATGACTTAAAATTATTTCGTTTCCTTTTAATTTTATTCCAATCTAAGAAATACTATTTATAATTTTGAATCCCCTTTTTTAAGATTTATTTGGCATTTCTTCAACCAATGTCACTTCGAAGCAATGAATATTTGTTTAAAACATTTAATAAACCTATAAATAATAAGATACTTTTGAAGGTTATTTAATGCTGCTTAATATATTAGGTTGGGGAAAAAGTAATCCATTATTTTTTCGGTAGACGTCTGTAGTGATCGATATCTCGTGAGGTATCTATCGAACAATTTCAGATCTATGCTCGTTGGAAAGGTGACATTTGACACTAAAATATCCTCTTGCGGTTTTTTGTTTGATTAATTTAGTTACGAGTACAAGGTTTTAAAAATGGAAGACAACAAACAGAAAATTCGATACATTTTCGTTTTTCTCTTGTAACGGCGAAAAAGATAGCCGGGTGGCTAAAATTGTGAAAGGTGTTTATCGTCCTATATAAGACTGTAACAACAAGTTACGTACAATTTTTGTTTCGTCCATTCCGTTCGAGTATTTTTTATGTTAGAAATGCACCTCGCATGTGGATACAGCATCGTCGAAAATGTCTATAACATATAAAAAATGATCGAAGTTAACCGCATGTAACGCGCAAGACCTAAAAATCTACATAAAAGCTGTTTTGAACCTTTTTACAAAGTGAATCCAAAAGAATTTACATAAAGTTCACGTAAAAATAATGGATTTCTTTTTCCCCAAACTAATATGATTCTTTATCTTAATACGAGCGAGCTTCTAGAATCTTGATTTTCAGAGCTTAACTGGCATAGAGTATAAAATACCTTCCTATATTAAGCCAATTTCATATGTTAGTCCAATTTTTCATTGGGTATTAATAAACAATTAAAGTAGTGAAATATATATGTCAATGTCTTTAACTTTCATTTATGTTTTGAGTATAAAACCACAAAATTCTGAATCACTATCATTTTGGCTGCTAAATATGGAAGAAATCTAAAATTCTAATTTCTGCTGAGAATTTTATAACTTAAGAGTATATAATTGATAAAATACCTAAAATTATCACGAGTATAAAGTTGCAGAGGTTTTAGTCTGTTCTTTACTTATATATACACTTACAGATATTCAGGTAGTTATCAAAATAATGGAAACATCTGTGAATAAAAGCGGCATTTTTAATGCGCTTTTTGCAACAATTTAAAAATACAATAATAGCTACCAGTTTCTTATACATAAAAATGTATTATGGTAGTATGTGGTAACTTTATTAAAATGCTTCAAAAATCTTGGATTTTTTTCCCCCTCCACAAAAGCCTAAAATTATCGGGCCTCTCAGATTTTCTAAACAGCCAGATTATGGGAACCTGTCTAGTTCAAAGAAGTGACTGAAATTTCTTAGCTTTTACACGTCTTTACAGGTATGGAGTCTATAGTCATGATAACATGCACACATCATAGCAAATTAATCTCGGGGAAAGCAAATAGAGGATTGAAGTACAGTGTAAGAGACCGACGGATATTGAAACCGATTGTAATGTCTAAAAAGAACAACTATGGCATTTAAAAAGTGTATACTTAAGAAAATCATCTTTGGAATTACTTTATTTTATGATAAGTAAAAGCACACATTTTTTTATTGTCTAAAAATTATTATGCAACAATCCATTTGCCAGGATCATAATGTATACATCTATATAGTATTTTGACATCTGATCAATTTAAGTCTATGTATACATCTTATAATATTACATTAATTCTAATGTGATTTGTTCATCAACTAGTTTAATGAAAACTGATCTGCTTTAGCCACTTGTAAGGCATAGTGGTTAAAACTTTTACAAAATGATATTTTTCAATTCTTTGTTCAAATTTTGGATGAAGGGGTGGATATTAATCTATATTATATTTTTTCGAGTTGTATTTTAAAATTCTATTCGTGTTCTTATTTTAAAGTTAGTTCAGATTGTCATCAAAACCTATACTTATCTCACTCTTTACGTTACAATTTATTCCAGATCATGAGTAAAAGCTGTATAAGTAGTTGCTGTATTAGGAAATCAATTTTAAAATGATCAATCTCTGTTTTGCAAATAATTTTTTTCATTCTGTTTATGCTTAGATCTTCACTTTCTAATCATGGTTTTTGCTTTGGATCTACATGAAGGCCTTCAACGCTGATTGTAATTATGCAATTCCAATTGTGTTTAAAAATTGTTGCCAGCTGTTACATCAAATAAATTGTTAACTTATACTAAATTTCAATAACGTGGTTGCCTGGTTGGTAAGGACGTCGTTCTCGTAAGTTATCTCTGAGGGTGGCAGGCCAAGTCTGGGGGCCTCGTACTTGGTCCCTACTTCTTTATTAGAACCACCCTACTTCGGAATCACGACGGCACACTCACTGGCACCCTACTACATAAAAGATGCACTAAACGTGCCAATAAAGGCGGGATAAGATAGCGTTCTATCATAGCCAATTATCCGGGCATTTGAAGTAAATAAATTTCAATGAATATCCGCCATTTCATTTCGATGTTGTTGTTGTTGTTGTTGTTGTCGTGTGCCAGCCAAGCTAGCAATATGGGGTGCGCTGCTCCACTTTTCACTCTGAACCATATTTGTTGTGGAGTCCGACTTCCTCAGTACACACATGCCTTAGGTACCCGTTTATAGGGTAGGCAACCATTCACACACAAAGAAAGGACAAAGACAAGAAAGAGAGAGAGAGAGAAAGTACATCCATGCCCGAACCAGGATTCGAACCCAGGTCCCACCCATCTGTAGTCATGTACGCTAACAACTAGACAGGTTGGGTGGCATTTCATTTCGATATCAATGTATTAAGTTTAATTTGCATATAAGAGAGTTTCTTTATAATATACTTCTCAAGATGGCAATGCATTTCTTTCTCAAAAGAGTATTTTAGTATATATAATGAAAGTATCCTTTATTCTGTTCTTTTTTTTATCAATAACCAATTGAAAAATCATGGACAAAAGTTTAGGCTTTCAACTTAGTAGAGCGCTCATGAGGTGGTATAATATTTTTCTTGGACAGGATTGGACTCTTAAGGATTACGGTACTACAGATCAGATAGTTTTCGGTTCTTCCAGAGTCATTCTACAGGCTATGTTAAAAACTCAGCGAGTAAATTTTGACTGGTTGAATACAGAATATTTGCGTTTGAGGAAGATAATAGTGAGTGGGGTTGCTTTCCAAAAGTATCTTATAAGTAATGCGGAAGAAAGATTCCTTGGCGGATACACGGAATACCTCCTCATTGAATACTTCGCTGATAATATAGACCTGGCCTTCAAGTTCTACATTTCCACCAAAAAAGATTTCCCATCTAAAGCCATGGTAGTAATGGCTGATATTGTGGATTTTCTTCTTGAAAATAAGCAAATTAATCTTGAAACAATACCACTCACAGCTAAAAAAGTCATCCACGACAAACTGAGAATTCTACAATCTTGTGACTTTTTCTAACATAAAAGTGAAAGAGTGTTAATTCTTGGACAGCTTGCAATGTTATTCCAAATGCTTGACTTCTTTTTGGCATTAGCAGACATCAGATATGTATAAGCAAACAGACGTTTAAAGAACCACTCTATATTTTTTAGACTGTATTTTCACAATGAATACTACTAGATTAATGCAAATTTAAACTGACTATTGTTTTTAAAACCCTTTGTTCACAGTATCGTATGCTACTATATTTTCAATTTGTGAAGAAATTTCGACTTTTTTATATCATTCTGAAAATTTTATTAAAATGTTTTAACAATGTAAAATTTTTATATTCTCAAAAATAAAACGATTTTCAATTATTTTAATTAGAATGAATTTGTTATTTGTATAATTAGTTCATTTCATTTTGAATTCCATATTTTTATTTTGAAATATGAAAACAGTTTTGTAAAATATTAATTAGTGTTTAGAATTTACTGTGAGTAGCTTAATCGACTCAAATTTTTACGAACTTTAGAATAAATGTAGAAAATAACTTCATCGGAGATAATTCATTTTAAATTCATTCTCTCTCTAATATTCAAAACTAATTTAGATCTTTAAATTACTTTTTTTTTTCAGTTACTGATCCTTTACTTCAGTTTTTTTTTTTTTTAGTATCCAATTTTATAAAATGATAAACTTCTGAATAATTCTGATGTACTTATTCTTTTCTAAATTTCAAACTAAAAATTTTATGTTTATCTTAGTTTATACTTTAAATGTTTGAAATAAAAGGTAAATCAAACGAACGAAGTCTACGAAGTATATTACTGTTTTATTGTACGAAAAATGTCTAATTATGTATACATATATTAGAAAAAAATTACCCATGCAGAAAACAAAATTTCTTAAAACATTATTTTGAACTATACAATCATTTCAAAATTAAAGAATATGTATTGTGCATTATATCATAATTTAAATCAACCAAAAATTGTTTTAATATAATTATTTTAAAGTAAATGTATTATACTCATTATTGAAACTTTTTCATACAGAGAATATTAAAACGCATTTAATCACTAACGAGGATGTTGTAATTTGTAATTAATTGCATTTATAAATTAAAGATTACTTAAATGTGTCATTTTACGATGAAAGGTACAATAGGTTTTATAAAAGCATTTTTCTGTTTATGGTGTATCGTATTCAGGATTGAACTAAAAACGATTACACGTTGGAATAAAATTTATATCCGAATATTTGTTATCTAATTTAAAGCCCAGGTTATGTTATAGTTCTAAATTAAGATTAAAATTTTCGTAATTAAATCTGATGCGTTCTATTTAAACTTCCCGTTTAAAGTTATCGAGCTCAACCACAAAGCATATAGAAAAATAACGGCATCGAATTTTTTTGTTCTTCCTACATTCCCACATAATTTTTTTGAAAAAAAAACTTTTAAATGAATTTTTTAAAAAAATTCATTTAAAATTCAATGAATTTTTTAAAAAAATTCATTTGAACTCTGGTGAAAAAGCCGACCTGACTTCATCAGTATTAAATAACTTCGAAATTGAAAAAGGAAAAAAAAAAATTAAAGATTCCCACTCGATTTTTTTTTAACTTACTTACATCTGAGATTTCATTTCGTTGTGCCACATCATCATTTTATGTGAAAAATTAACCAATATACAGATGTTTAAAAAATAGTATATATCGTAATTTCCCCCCAATAATTAAAAGCGTAAGTTCTCAATTGAAAGAACATGACATCCGAAAATTGGTAAGTTTGATCCGATTGCATTTTATAATCATTTTTAAGAATATTCTCTTTTATTATTTCTAAGGGCTCAAAATGTTTGTTGCTCAAATAATTGTCCTTTTACCCATTTTGTTAGAAATGAAAAATAAAAGGTATTGATTTCTAACTTCCTTAAAATTATCTATGACAAACTGCTTGGTAGTTGTAGTTCTCCAGTAAAAGTTCTTTCATGAAGGTGGCGTCTATCTGTAGTCATTGACAATGCAGAATCTTGAAGCTGATTGATCTCTGCAGTCACTTATGCTGCAATTGTTCGATATTTGGACATTACAAACCGCTTCAATGTCGGTTGGTCTCTTACATCGAGTTTCTTTTCTGTCCATTGTTTTCTTTTGTCGATCTTATCTTGCCGTGCTATGTGTGTATCATACACTATCACTAAAAATGTCTAAAAATTTGGCACTAGTAACAGCTAGACGGGTTACTAGAATTTGGTCTTTGAAAAGTGCGATATATTTATGCTTTTAAAACAATCCAAATCTTGCACAACCACAATAATAATACCACATACTACCTGAATCTAAATATTTCTATTTATAAAAAAATTGATAGATATTATACTTTAATGCTTATGAATGCATTCAAAAGTGTACTTTTATCCAAGGTGTTTCCATTATTTTGATAACTATATGTACTTATCCTCATTACAAAAGATTAATTCTTAATTAAAATTCTTATTTTTTTAATTCAATTTTAGAATTTTTTTAATATTATTTTGAATAGATAAGTAATAATAGCATTAAAATGTTATCTTTTTAAATAGCAATGACATTATTAATAAAATTTATAAAGATGCAATTCTCAAAAGGAATCAGTCTTTAGTTACAAACTTCTTTCCAAAACTTTACTTTTTCTTTTAGCAAAGTAAAATATTATCGTTTACTTCAATATTTTAATATATACCATTGAATATTGAGTGAAACAAAAACATATATATATATATATATATATATATATATATATTAGAAATTTACTGTAAAATAAATCTCTATCAGAGCGGAATGACTTTTCATTTTTAAATAGACTTGCTTTCTGCAATCCAGTTAAATTATGGAAATTTTATGTAAGATGTATTTAAACGGGAAAAAAAAGAAAGGAAAAAAAAATGCTTTTAGGACAAGTTTTTGAGAATATTTTTACTTCTGACTTCATACATTAGAATAACAATTTTATCTAAGTTCTTTTACGTGGGATATTACCTCTTTTAATTAAAAATGGTTTTGTTGTAAATATTTGTTTTTGGCTATTCATGTTATATAAAATAGCTAAGTAAGTCAATAAAATAGACAATAAGAGAATAACTTCTATTGTGAATATAAAGATCTCTGAACTAAATTTCAGAAAGAAAATTCGAACTCTGCATTATGTTACATCAATGGCAAATGAAAGTAATTTATAGAATAATCTACTAAAATATGCATGAATTATTGATTGATGTATGCTTTTCAGTTTTCATACGGCTAACCTTTATTAACTCATTCATAGATTCAACTTTTACTTGATGTATGTATGTAATGGTTTCGAAACCATTGTAAAAAGTAAATTATATGCCAAATTAACTCGGGTGTGCCAAAAATGACTGTTAGGCGGGAAACCAACCGTCATATGTTTCTCAATTTAACACTCTGGAATATCAAAACCTTTTCCTAATTACTAAAACACTGTATAAAAATATTTTCAGTTCGTACGTGAGTGGTATAATTGAAATTTTTGCAATCTTCCTCTAAGAAAACTGATATACAGTCGGTCGAAAAAATGTGTGGGCACCGGTACCCTTTCGAATTTTGTCCACATCGAGAATATAGGAATTTTTCGAAATGAAATAAATTTATTTATTTAAATAAATCGTGTTTAAATAAATCATTAAATTTAGAAAAAGGAATTGTAAATTATCACTTACTTGGACAATTAAAATCACGTCATGAGAAAATTTTGCAAAATCAATTACAAATTGTATCGTTTACTCTCACAAGCACTCCTGTCAAGCTAGAATCCATCTGACCAAATCGCCTCGTTAAGAAAAAGCTAAAAAATACGAAACATGTTTTATATTTTAGATTTCATCTTTCAGTTCTTAGTTTACTGGGTATATAAACACGCTTCATTTTTCATAGCATGAGCCAGTCGTCTCGTCACCTTTATATTTATTAACGGATAAATAGAAAAAAAATCTCCGTGACAAAACGATATAATGGAAAAGATTTGCATGATCATTGATATGGATGGTTTTGTTCATGAAGCAAAATTCTTGTGTCGAGAACTCGGCATGATCAAAACAACGACGAACGAGAATCCAGTGCCATACGGATTTCGATTCGATCTTCGCCGCATTCATCTGAGTCCGAAAGATTGGCAGACAGCAATATTTTGCAGCAAACGGATTCACGGACTGAGATTTCGACCCACCTTCAAAGAATGGAACGTGAAATCATTGAACGAGCTGGAAGACATCGTAATATCTTTTTACAACAGAGCGAAAAACGTGAATAAAGATGTCGTGGCTTACAAAGGTGGTCGATACGAAAAAGAATTATTGGACTCTTTAAATATTCCGAATATCAATTTGGAAATTTACGACTGTCCGAAATTCATCGTGTTGGTGAATGAAGACGATAGAAAATGGCAATGCGAATGGCACACGGAATCCGAACAACAACATCATTGTCACTGTACAATAGTCAAAGTCTTTGTTTTCAACAAGTTCGTTCGAAACTGTCTCCAACGGTAAGCATAATGTTTCGTTACTCGATGGAAAAAAAAAGAATTTGTCCTTAGCCGAAGATCTTCATGTTGATAGCGTCTTCCGGCTCGTATCGTATAAAAGGAAGAGCCGAAACCGACGCTCGTCACTTTCTTCTGTTCTCAGCAGCGTGCAGATCCGTTTCGTATTTTTTTTCTCTACTTACGAAAATGAGTTTCAGTACAAATTACATCGCAAGACTGAAGACCATTCAAAACGACGAGAGCGAAACAGTTGCCAGTGAATTGGAATTCATTAGCGTTGTCGATGGATCTAAGATATCGCTCTTGTCCGGATTGACGTCTTTCGGACTGCCACCAAAGACAAATGACGACGACGTGAAAAGATTCGTCGTACCGTTCCATGAAATCGGAAACTTTTTAAAAGAACATTTATTCAAAGAAGAAACAATAATTGCAAGCGATCAGCCATGGACATTAAGCTATTTGCGATGCTACATTCCATCGGTTCAATATTTTCCAAAACACCTCGTTGACGAAATTTTACAATTCGACTAATCCCATCAAAAGGGGTAAAAAAATCGCAGAGAGTAGCACATATTTGCTACTCTCTGCGATTTTTTTACGACACGGAATGAACCAATTTTGGGACACAACAAGTTTTTTTTTCTAACTTTTTTGAAAACAAGAGCCAAAGATATTCATAAAGACTTGTCTTGTGTAAAAAAAAAGAAAGAAAGAAACAGTATCAAACTAATTTTGAGATGTTTTCTTTTCTAACGTTGAAACAAGAGCTAAAGATCTTCATGTTGATAACAACTTCCGGTTTGTCCCGTATAAAAGGAAGAGTCGAAACGGATGCTTCACACATTTTCTTCTCAGCACGTTCAGATCGTTTTTCTCTTCTCAGTGTTCGAACATGTCATTCTACGTGAATTTCGTGGCAAGAATCAAGCTGATTCAAGAAGCCGGCGAAACTGTTGCTGGAGAGTTAGAATTCACCAGCACATTCGATGGAGACAAGATTTCAGTCGTGACCGGCTTGAAGTTTTTCGAAATGCCAAAGACAAACGGCGGTCGAAAATTCGTCGTTCCCGTAAAAGACTTGGACGAATTCTTGAAAGATCATCTGTACGAAAAATATTTGAAAGGAGACGATGGCTGGGAGTCTAGCATTGCCAGTGACGAGCCATGGACAGTCAAGTATCTCGAAGATGTGTTGCCACTCGTCTTTTATCTTCCCAAGGCAACGATCGACGAAATGTTGAAAATCGAAGACTTGAAAGGTTAGCCCTTTAGCCTTAGAAATTAAAGGGGTAAAAAAAAAATTCGCAGAGAGTTGTGTGCACGCTCTCTGCGAATTTTTTTTACGACACACAATTAACCAATGTTGAAACACGAAAAAAAAAACTTGCATTAGTCAAATAATAATAATAATAATAAGACAGTCACGCCCATTTCCTGAATCTTGCGTATATAAACACGTGACACAGAACGACCAAATGTTCATTTCGAGTTTTGAGCTCGTGCAGTCAACATGTGCTCTTGCGATTGCTGTCACAAGAGAATCGTGAATTCTCGTCCTTACTTGTTGCCGTGTGGACATTATTTCCACGTCTATTGTCTGATGTTATTCAACATCTACAGAGGTGAGAAGAAGGTTTGCCCGAAATGTTTTGCGGACTTTGAGTCGATAGAATACGATCTTCTGAAACTCGATTTTCCACCAGTGCCACCAGAAGATATCGAAAACGAACTGAGACCAAAGGACGAACCGGAGCCAGCATGTATGACTTGCGACATTCCGTTCGTTCAAGGAAAATGCAAGTCTTTTTCCGAGCCGTTCATATTGTGGATCTGCGAGCACAAATTCCATTATGAGTGTATAAAGTCTTGGGTGAAAAACGGAAATCGACAATGTCCGCACTGTGACACTCCGATCACTTCGATGGATCTGGTATTCCTCGACATTTATCCTGACCGAGTTCCGATCCAAAACGTTTGTCATTGTCCATGGTCCAGCGAAGACGATATGGACGTGGATTCCTGGAGCGATTAATCTTCCACTTTTTTTCATCAACATAGCAAAAAAGTGGGTAAAAAAAATGGTCTCGGGTCTGGCTTTGCGGCCATGGCTCGAGGCCATTTTTTTTACGACACTTTCTTAACCAATCTTGGGAAAAAAGCTTTTTTTTTTGTTCTGGTCCGATTCAAAGGACTTCTTTATTATCGTTTGTGGCCGTGAGAGAAAAATCGCCAAGCTTTTCTTTTATGATAATCCCAGGACGACTTTATTATCGAGATCTCGTTTGCCAATTTTTTATGCCGCAAAAGAAAGAATGATTTGTTTTAGTATTCCAATCTTGGTGTCGTAGTAGAAAAAAAATAGAGGTTCTTCTTCTATTCTTTCTGACATCTACAAGACCCAAGTCATTCTGAAACGCCAATAATTTTCCAAATCCTTGTTCCAATATTCTGCCGGCATCTTGGTGACCGGTCTTTCCGAAGCCAACAGCAAATCTCTTTCCGAATGCGGACGTTTACAACACTTGCACGGTTGATTCTTGTGAAACAGTAAACAAGTGGCGTGAACTAGTCTCTTGCAACAATCCAGTCGGAACGGAACGAGCATCGACTCGTGGATCTCGTAGTGTTGCTTGAATCCGATGTGGCAATACGCGCAAGACATTGTTCCTTGTTTTGTTTTTTTAGCGGACAAAAAATCGTTTCAATGCTTGATGGGTTCCACTACAGACTTTAATAATTTTTGGATTCCACCAACAATAGCATTCCATCTATGACAGTCTTCGTCTTTACAGAACGTACAAACACCTATGTTTCCAAGATTTGTGAGTAAAATTGGCTCGATCCACTTACAAATCCTTTTGAATCTCGATTTCGTTTCGGTGTTGACGACATACAGTCTTCCGACCTCCATGTCTTGGATGTCTCTCAATAGCTGATTGTCCCAATCATCGTTCCAGTCTTCACTGTATGAAAATATTCCGTTCGTCAAAGTATAAGATTTCGTGCTGATGGCCAACACTGCCATGGATCCAGAATGGAAAGTGACTTGTCTCGTTCGTCGTCGTCGTCTCGATCGCTGGTAGTTGTTGTGATAGGGTTTCCGTCTCGATTCATGTCGTCGTCTTGGTCTGGATGATGACTCCTCCTCCGATTTATGCGACGACCGGAATATTCTCGGATCTCTCGGTGGTAAATTCTCCAGATCCTTGTCCAATTGATTTTCAGGTTCGTCTTCTAATGGCAACGGAGATATAGGAGAATAAATTTGTTCCATGATATCGAATCCGTCTTCCATCGTGCAGAGCGAAAATCTCAATGCGTCAGGCAAAACTAAAGAATGATTTCAGAAGAGACGGCTCCTTTTATACTGCTGTGGGAATTAATAAAAAATATAAAGTTCCAAGGAAAAGAATCTTGCGCAACATCCGGTCAACGGTCTTCTATAAAAAGAGGGACGATCGAATCCTTCACAAATGTCTCTCGACATGATGCGAGATCTTTTTCCCAGAGAAATCGTTCGAGTCTTCGAAGATCCGATTCTTCGTCGAGACAAGGAATTTTGTCAAAATCTTTTGGACGAACGAAACCGAGTCGTTCCCTTTACTGTTTGTCTAGTCGGTAAACGGATTTCTTGTCGAGTGGACGACGACGAATGGACAAACAACAAGATTAATAATTTCTTCACAACGGCTCATGAATCGAATGTCATGAATCCGTTCCATTCGAAATTGGATTGGGATCTGGTCGAAAGACGCTTGTCCAGAAGCGTAGTCAAGCCTCAGCAAAAGAATACGGACATTCGCTTGTGTTACAGGATCGACAAACATCATTTCTTGGTCAAGCCGAGATTCACGTTCGGACAAAGAAGAGTGAAATTCGACACGGCGCACGTCCTTCGAACGACGAACGTCCCGATGCTTTTATATGTTTTACCGAGAGAATGCTTGAAGCGGACCGTCATTCAGACCGGCTATTTCAACAAGTACGACGAATGTTTTCACGATAAATACATCTTACAGCCAGAAACACAGTACTCGATTCCAGAAAAGACGATCTACGTTCTGATGGCCGTTCAAAAGACTTTATTCTCTGTGCACGTCGTTCCGAACAAATTAGCACGAGGCGAAGATCCGTTCAAACATCGCACGTTTGTGAACGATCCGTACAAATTGCCACCACCGTCACCGTTGACCAGTCACGGATTTCCAGAGCAAGAGCAGATTCCCGAACGATTTCCAGACAAGCGAAAACGTGAAAGTTCGGATTGTCCAAGGAAAAAGTCACTGGAATCTTCGAAAGAAAATGCCAGTAGTGGCGAAACGGTGGTAATAAAGGAAGAACCACCTGAGTCGATCGAAGAATGGAAAGTGAAAATCGAACCAATCCGTTTGGAAATTCCAGATGTCATTCGAGAGAAACCTATATTTCGCTATGGTCTAAGATCGCCGGAAGACATGGCCGAATGGTACACTTTGGAAAAACACTTGACTGGAATAACGAATGATCCACATGAAATTTTTCCAGCGCATGTGGCAAATTTTCGTCTAATAGCGTACGTGGAACAACAACAACCATTAGATTTGAGTCGCAATCCATTCGAAATGATAAATGTTTCAGTAGACGAGTGGCATGCAATTGAATCTTGGTTACAGTCAATGAAGGGTGCATCAGCTTAAAAAAGACATTAAAAGAAAGCGTTTCTTAGCAATACATTATTTCTTTAAAGACATTCATGCTGATAAGGATTGTTTTATTCCTTGTGGTAATAATTACTTTTTCATATGGACATGTCCGGACTTTGACACAAGATATTCATGTTGATAAGGACTTTCGGCTTGTCCAGTATAAATGTGAACATTTCATAATTTTTTTCTCCTTTACTTCTTCCCACAACTCGTCGCAAGACTCAAACTAATTAAAAACGTGCCGGCGAATTTATCAGCCTTTTTTTGGGATGACCTCAGCGAATGATTGCCATCGAAAATTCATCATGTTCCGGTCAAAGATATTGATGAGAAATTTCTGAAAGGACTGGCATCCCAGCATAGCAAGTGACGAGTCATGCGAAATTTTATGCCATACGTATATTATTTTCCCACAATCGAAATAATATTGTTGAAAATCGAAGACTTGAAAGATTAGCCCTTTAGTCTTAGAAATTAAAGGGGTGAAAAAAATTCGCAGAGAGCTCTCTGCGAATTTTTTTTACGACACACAATTAACCAATGTCGGCATCAGTCAAATAATAATAATGATTCTCTTGAACGTCTAGCGAAGACTCTCGAGCACGCACCCATCACAAGTTCTCCAATTTGTTTTTGAATACTCTGTCAATTCGTTTCACACAGTCGTTGGCAGTCTCTCTTTATTATACGAATAAAATCGTTCGACAACAACTCGGTTGAATGGAAAAGTAGATGAAACAATTTTCATGAGACTTGATTCTCATGAATAAAGGAATGCTACTACTTGATGCATTCGGAAACGCGAATCGTCTCGAGTTCAATGGATCAAATAATTCGGTCGCATTGAACAACGTCTACGGAATATATTGAATCATGAAGAATTAAATTTCCATTCGATTCGGCACAGGTCCACGGGAATAAAGCAATTCGTGTATATGATCATGACAACCATTTTCATTGGGAACAATCGTCTGGAAAATGCATGTTCATTCGAGATCACTTCTCTCTTTATTATCGAACTGACGAGTTCCAATTGCCGGTCCATTAAGATTTGAATTGTGCTTGGACGCAAGTTCGATGAATAAAGTAGAAGGGATTCAAGGGTCTCATCGAATGACTTGGTTAATAATTCAAACGAAATTTCCTTTCACACAACCCGTTTTCATTATAAGGTAAGATTGAATAAAGTGAGTTGGACTTACCGTTCCGTTCGTCTGTAAATTCAATGAAATATCCGTCTGTCCGTGAGTGAATGAAATAAAATATCAGCCAATCCGTTCGTAAATAAAGCGGAGATCGTCGCAACATGCTTCTTTGAAATCCAGATCACAAGGTCCACTAAATAAAGGAGATCAAGTTTTAGTTCATTCACACTTCGAGATTCAAAGGATTTCATTAAGAGACACCATTAAATAATGAATTCCACGTTCGAGTCACTTCGAGAGATTCACATAACAGCATTCAATAAAGGAGATCGATTTGTGGTCATTCGCACGGACAAATCGAATAAAAGAGTTCGAGTTCTGGTTCCAGTC
>JAPDSC010078396.1:46773-61054 GCA_026290005.1 Latrodectus geometricus | reverse complement strand
AACAATTGAATATTTTATTCTCTTAACCAAAAAATGTGTATCTAAGAGTAGAAAGATTTAGGTTAGATTTTTGATTATCTTATTTTTCTATGATGGTTTCAGATTTAATAAAGCGTTTTGCTTACAAATTTGTACTATGTATAGACATAAAAATATAATTTTATAATTCTGTGATATATTTCTGTAGAAAAACGATTTTAAAAATCAATTTTATAATTCTTTGAACTTGCCTTATATTGCTAAGATATTTTTTTATTTTTTCTTGCGGAATGTTAAAAAATTTAATAATTTTTTATTCTGAGACGCATCGCAACTAAGGTGCGATATTTTTATTTTTTAAATTTATTTTTGTTTAAATTTATCAAAGGTTTGAATGCATTACTAAAAACTCTCTTGATATTTTTATAAAATGCTTTAAGATCTTGAAATTTCTAAAGCATATTATTTTGAAATAACTTTCGATTTAAGGCGAAACTGTCATATTTTGTGAAATAAATCTATGTGAATTATTTTCATCCATTAAAATAAGTACATTTTTAATATTTTTTAACTTAATAACATTTTTAATATTTCTAACTTCCGTGGTTTATTAATTTTTTATTTTCACTGAGTTTTAGTATTGGTTTTATTTTTGGCTTTCATTTATTTAAAATGTTTTGAATGAGTTATGTGCGTTTCACAATCATTTATTTCTTTATTTAGAAAAATCAAATTTTCATATTTGTTAAGATTTAAATATTGTAGACTTTAGTTGCAAACAATATCGCTATTTAAAATAAAAATACCATAATACATGAGGTAAGTTAACTACCATCAAAATACCTTTAAATCCATCTTATTTTCCAAAATGCATTCACAGTGAATTTAGTAATTTATCTAGAGTTTGATGACAAATGAAACTTTTCACGTATTCTGTAAAATTACATTTACGTTGAGAATATGATAATATAACTTAAATTTATGAAACAATCTCTGAAAAAATTTCCAATAAATCTAAATAAATATGGAGTATAGTAATCTTATACGTAACTAACAATTTATCAAATGAAAAAATCTGATAGACAATGACATGCAAAGCATAAATCCTTAAAACAGCTCTGCCTTAACTTTGACAGTTTGTAATCTAATATCAAAAGTAATTGTAATTTATTTTATTTTCTAAATTTTGGAATGCCTGAAGAAAAAAATAAAAAGATCCAAATGCATGAAATATTTGAATCGTTATACGAATAGCAGGGAGAAATATATAAAAGGTAATCATATTTGAAATTCCGTTTTCCAGGACAAAGTTTTAGAATTTATGAATTTAAGGACAATCAAAAGTATAACAATGATAGTGAGTTTCAGATTGTCAGTGTGGTCAAAATGCAGCAATCTTGTCTTGAAAGAATATATATTACATGCGATCTTGTAGTTAAAATAATATTTTCTGAAACACGTATTGTTTTCAAACATGATTCTTAATTTCACATCGGCAATTAATTTAGTCAATAAAGTTTTTTTTACTAACATATCAATAAATATGGTTACCGTTAATATAGACATTCGTTTAATACATTACCGTTTATATAGACATTCGTACCTATAAAAATTTGCATGTACAAATGCATGCAATATGCATGAAAATGTATTGTACATTTTCATGCATTTCCATGCATGCAATATTCATGGAAATGTATTTAGGTATAGTTAAGATATTCTCTTGGAATATCTGAATGAATATCTTATCTCATGAAGAAAACAATTCATCTTCCTGATCAGCATGTAAGAGTTATAAGACTTCTCATTAACATCTTATATCATTATCTCATTAACTTCTTATATCATTTCTTTTCTTAATTAAGGAATTCCGGGAACAGTTTATATAATATTTAAGGTGTTTCATTGGATTCTTTAGAATTCATCAATTGCATCTTATTACCTTTCCTTATTTTTATTTGTTTAATTAGCTTTGAAATTTGTGATATTTTGCTTATCATTAAAATTGCCAAAAACGTAATCTGAGAGAATTATTTGCCTTTTATTCTTTAAGCAAATGAGTGCCTGAAGTCCTGAATCATTGAAATAATAAGCAGGTGAACTTCAAATTTTTACATGAAATGTGTCTCTCAGAGAAGTACTCATTTCATTATGAAAAGAAGTGCTTATTTCACCAACTCTATCTTCCTTCAATCAAACATGTTGTAAGCGTTTCCGGTAATAATGGACTGTGAAAAACAGATTTGTTTTATACATCATTTCGAAAGACATCGATCACGATTAACTGAATATTGAGATATATGTATACAATTTAAAGAGAAATGTCTGCTTTTAAAATGTCTGAGATACATAAACATAAAAATAAATTTTAAAGAGACTTGTACTAAAAATTGTTTGTAATATATTATTGACAAATACAACACACTTCAATTAATAGATGGCATTTTGCGAAAAGATATTTAAAAAACTATTTTATAAATAGGATATTATGTAGCTAATCAGAATTTACTGAAGAAAGAAACTTCAATTTGTTACATTATTATTTTAATTTGATATCAAACTTGAACAAGAAATTTATGCAGTTATTATTTTCAAACATACAATCAAATAATTGACATAATTCTAAAGATGATATTTAATAAATATTTGAATTGGTATGTGGTTTTCTCTATGTGCATGCTACGCACATATTTCTGAACTTGAGAAAAAGAACATTTATGTATTTAGAATTTATAAGAATATTCTAAAATTGTTTAACAGTTGGAAAAAAATTTAAATAGCATAAAGAAATTAGATAAGATTATTTTAAATATAGCACACAAAAAAGTAGAACATACAACCCGTATACAAAATTAAATTTACAAAATGAATTTAAAAATTGAATCATTTAAATAATTATGTAGATCAAAAAGGAAAATCAAAAACCTAAGAGTAAATAAATTTAATTCAAGTACCAACATGGCTGACTTCATCAGGGGGTGTTGGCCATGTTGGTACTAAGTATTGCATTCCTGCGATTGCTGTAGAATTATGTCTGAATCAAATTACTCTGTAAATTTAGCTTTGTATACTAGTAATATATTCTACTTTATTTTTTATTATGTTTGAATAATCTTATCAAATTAATTAAAATTATATATATATATATAATAAATTTACAAGTATTTATTTCATCATATTTAAATAGAATAAACTTTAAAATTATATAAGTACATCATAAGCTACGTGGATAAATCATCTGTATTGAGAAAATAATTATTTTGAGTTATAAACTAAACGGAGAATATTTTAAATTTTTAGGTTTTATCGAAACATATTGCATATATAAGACTGAATACAACTATAAAGTATATAATATACTATGAAAATATCGGAAATAATGCTTATAATTATTTTTTTGAAAGCAGTTTTACGAAAAATATTATAAATAAGCAAGTGTTTTATTATTTAACTTTTGTAAATGGTTAGTGGCTTCATTCATATGCTGAATAAATGTGAAATTTTTCGTTAAAGTAATTTATTTCTATGATAATTTTAAGTGATTTTTTTTAGGAAAAATGACTTTTTATGGTGTACTTTATATTCATGAGAAAATAAAAACATCTTGTGTGTTGTTCAAATTCCTTTTTCAAATTGGCGTGGAATGTTATGCCAAAAAATATTTATCTTTTCTTTGATTATGCAGAATATAAATTAGAGTTAATAATGTATTTTATATGCAGATTTAACGATAACGTTCATGTTGATCCAGTAAAAAAAAATATTAAAATTGATTATAATAATTCGGAAATGTATGAAAGCAACAAAATTTTATTTATATCACACACTGGAAAAAAATCACTGATTTCAGTTACAAATAGTGACTATAAAAATAATTTTGTTTGTGATTAATGTATGTTGTTCTTAGATCTCTCATATTAAGTTTAAAAATTAGCTGATGGTAGCAAATTCAATTTGTATCATATACTGATACAAACTGATGATCGTAATTTTGTTATACTTACGATCATATTATTCTTTGATGAGGAATTTATTTAGTTTTCATCTTACTAGCGTTTCAATGCATGTAAAGATTTTGAAATTATTAAGAACAATGGAAGTGTTTTTTGTTGACAAAAATAAATTAAAAATTAAGTGCTACGTGACATATTCTGTTTGTATCAATTATTATTCACAGCTGAGTTGAACTGATGGTGGACTATAGTTTTTAATTATTTTGCATGGTAAAAGCTTTGATAGAGAAGTTTTGAGAGAAAAGATAACTTAATAAATTTATTATGGTTATTCCTAAACATTACTTAACAATAATGATCTTTCAAAATAATATATATTAAGCTAAATACGGTGTTTTTACACTCCTTTACAAGTATAAACATTGAGTATTCCTTATAAGTAATTAAATTTGTTTCAAACACTACTATAAGTATATGCATTATATTTCTCATTATTTGGCATTCTTAAGCTTTGTTGTTGTGTATTTAAGGTAACAAATCCATGTCTGCTTTTTTTAAGTGCATTAAAGATAATGATTAGTGTAGCTTAACTATTGATTAATAGGGATAATAAATAGGAATTAATTTGAAAATATTTTTGTCCTTGATGAGTAATATACATAATGCATGCTCAAAACCATTAAAGAAAATAGTGGTTTTAAGTTGATCTTGTGTCTAGGAAACATTTTAGCTGATTGGTACATGGTCAAAAGATGTAGTAGGTTATATGAGAATAAATTACACACGTTAGGCAGAAAAAAATGCATTTTATGGCGTATTTGTGTACAAAAGGAAAAAACACAATTTGTGCATAAAACAAACTAAACTTTTGTAAACAAACGAACTCATGTCAACACCTATCGTGGCGCCCTCTCTAGGGCTCCCCTTAGATGAAGCATGTTTTGTTTATATTCTCGATCTTGCTTTACATTACCATCCTTCGTCATATATATTTTGCTTATCGTGTTTTTTATTTGTAATTTTATTCACTTATTTTACCATGTTTCATTCTACCATGTGAATTTGTACTGGGAGTGCTTTGCCCTTACATGCATGAAATTATTTTGTGAAACAAACATTTTAGTCTAAATTTAGGTTGTTTAATTTTTGCTTATAAAAAGAGGTCCATGGCCAAAAGCTGAACACCTCATAAATATCTATCTATCTATCTATCTATCTATCTATCTATCTATCTATATATATATATATATATATATATATATATATATAGATTATAAATATTCCACAGTTTGAAGAAAATCAGAAAAATTTTCATTTGTGATTCTCTTCTTCCATTTTCAGCAAAGAACATTTCAATTATGTCTTTATTTTATATAAAACTTACGATATACTTTCATTATTTTGAGCAGTGTAATTACGAAATTATATAACTTCCATGATGTATGCATTATGGGCGTTGAACATAATACTTATTGTAAAATGCCACAATATTGGTACTCATTCTGCTTAATCGGAGACTAAAACACTCAATTAATTGATAAATATCATATTGTTAATCAATGATTGATAGTAGTGAAATTTCACATAGCATTTATTTTGATTTTTAGCTTAAGAAAAATGTGTAATATGTACAGCATTGCTGTTAACAATCATCATTACTTTCATTCAGGAACACTATACATCAGCTACCAAGTAAAAAAAAAAATGTTATTAATGTATTGAAATTTGTGATGATCTTTCTCTCAAAATTAACTTTAACAGGGAATTTTTAACTGTGCATCAATTAAAAGAATATGGTGAGAGCTCACAGTTTTAACAGAATCATCCAATTTCTTGTTTCTTACTCTAGAGCTAATTGAATCAAAACCAGGTGGTTTTACATCCTATAAAAAGAAAACTTGTCATTTTCAAACATTTGGATAATCCGACAGCGATATAATTTTACATATATTACTAAATCCACCACCAAAAAATAAATAAGATAGTTAAGTATTTTGCTTCAATACGACATTTTTAATTGCTGATTAATTATTTTTATTCGAATATTTATTGAAAGAAATCAGCATTGTGCATTCATTTGAAACTAAAATTAAACAGTTTTGAAATCCTCAATGAGTAATCTATGATTAATGCTACATTTAACCATTAATTTCAATATAATATTCTAAAAATCTTATTTTTATTATTTGAAGTAGCTTTTATTTTCTAACATTTTTAAATATTGCAAAGTGAAATGAATCTCTTGCATCTAAAGAATTTATACCCACAGTTTTTATAAATGACGAAACGTATTTTGAAAATTTATATTCCACATTATTTTATTTGAAATGTCTCTTTTAAACATAATATCCCTTTTAACTTTTCTATCATTTTAAATAGTAATCTAAAAGAAAACATATTCCCTTTTTTGATGTGAAAGATTTGCTTAAATTACCTTTACTCTCAATGAAAATAATGTTCATTTCTCTTTTAGAAATGAAAAGAATGATTTTATTGTTAAAAATTACTTAAAAAAAAAGGTTACAAATCAGTTTCTCTCAGTTAAAGATTTTTGTTGAACTACGCGAATCAATTAGGGATTGATTTTGAAAATTCAAGTAAAAGCGCCGTAAAGTAATTTTATATTTCAGTAGAACAATTTAGTAAATAACAGAAGTTGAAATTTTAAAAGGTAGAGATTAAGTTCTAAATTTTGGATAGTAAAAGTCAGTATAAAATAATTTCCTCTGGAAAACGCGTAGTATCTAGGAATTAGGAAAAAATAAAAATTAGCGCTGTTAACTGTATTTTTGATTTATTTGGTTTAAATAAACAATTTTATTTGTATTTGTTCGTGTTTTGATAAGAATTAATACATTATTTGCACAAAGTTTAACTAGGCATGCTTTTTAAAATAATCTATATTTATAGATTTTATAAATTATTATACAGTATTAACCGTGTAATATAAATATGATCATTGATTAAAATGATTTTTATAAATTAAAGTGATTAAAATCTTTCAAGAATATTTATACTGAGGATTATTATGTAATCGATATAATTTCATTTTATTAATATAAATTTTATTTTTCCTTTTAAAACGTATGCATTAAAAGTGTATTTGCTTTACATATTTTTAACCATATTTTACAAAGCATTTATCTTTAATTTAATGAATAATTTTTATTAAGTTTAATTTTTCAACATTTAATTCACAAAATGTTACTTATTAATGCAAAATTGTCGAAAAAGTGCTTGGGAATCATTTTTACTTTTATACATGTAAATACTCCTTAACCTTTATAAAAATTTTACTTGAAAGGTAAAAATAAATGGATATACCAAAACCATTAAAAATTTTTGAATTGCTTATTTGTAGCCTATACGAAAATTTGCCTGTGCTATGCTGCCTATGAGGAATTCCAGTTATTCTCATCTCCTATTGATAGGCTATGCTCTTTATAATGTGAAGATTTAGATGGGATCTTTAATTGCTTTCATATAATGTAAAATAAATTTTTCAATTTTGATTTCTGTATGCTCATCAATTGAAATAGAGTAGGTGTTTACATGTTTTTTAGCTATATCTCATGTGGCACGTATAAATGGCCACCAATGTGGGAAGTTTCTGCTAATACTATATTGCACTATTATATTATACTGTAAATGGTAAAAAGGTTTGCAACTACATTCAGCTGTTTGTCTGTAAATTTTTTTGATCAAAGACGGGCTCAATAATAGTATAGTGAATAGGTTAAAAATAAAATGACTTATAACTAGCTTATTTAAGAATAAAAATTAAAATCAAAACATTTTTTAGCTTCCGAGATCTTTTTCTCCAATGACTAAGAACATCTCTGCATACATCTTATTGCATATTACTCTAAAAAATTTAAATTTATAAAATGAAGTTTAAATCTTGCAAAAAATTTTAATCAGTCTTCAGTAATAACAAAAAAATTCAATTTAAAATTTAATTTTTGTGTTATTACTGAAGAAATTATAATTTAATTGGTAATTTTTAAATAAAAGGCTTCAAAGAAAAACGTACTCTATGTTAATTCCCATGCAAAAACGTATGAAATGTCCCATGATACATAATATTTTGTATATGTTTGCAGATATTTTTTAAAAATCTCTCTCTGTCTCTCTTTCTCTCTTACTTATATAAAATAAAAGTAATAAAAAATTCATTCAATGATGTAGGAATATACAGTTTTTCATAATATCAACAAAATTTAAAATTCTCTATGACTTTTCGCTGATAGCAATTTTGCTTACACGTTCATTAAAGAATTATCAATATTGAGTTATTTTTTTCAATTTTGTTCATAACAACGGTTATTTCACACTTTTATGAAAATTATTTAATAATTTTCCAGAAGTACATTTAGAAAAACAATAAAAAAGTTGATAAGTTTAAATAAATAACATATACTTCTTTTTTGGCAGATAATTAAATATTATAAGTAATGATTATTTCGAATAAGAATTTTTATACAATATTTTATACATTCTAGAAAGCCTTTTATATCATACAATCATAAATATGACATCTTTGTTGAAACTTTTGCCTTGTCTTAGTAATAATTCAAATTAAACAAAAATTAGAACTGTAATTGTAGAAGTTGCGTAATTGTGAATGTTATTCTTCGGAGACAGTAAGGGTTAAAAATGATATATTTAAATTTGAAAATAACCTTTAATAAATATGATATAGTGAATGTTTTTTCAAAACTTATAGCTAACGTTCTATATTGGATTAACTACAACTTAAGCAGGTGCCTTATACAGAAAAGCCACAATGATTACCAATTCCAATTCCCCACTAATATTCTTGGATTTGCATGGATATGGAATACCATGTGAATCTACTACCTTTACTTATACAAGTAAAGGTTATAACAGAAAAATCTAGTCTTATTCAAGAATCAAATAATTTGTGAATCTAAAAATATAAATTAATACTTGTTCAAGAATGAGAAATCAAAGTTTTATTGCAATTTTTAGTAAGTACTGGCTTATATAAATATTCCATAATAAATTATGGACATATATTCTTTGACATAAGATATTAATTGCTTTGTAATTTTTCTGCAATAAAAGCGGCTGCTTACATCAGCCAAGTTGGGAAGCTCAATATACTTCATTGTTATGTAAAGAAATCTACTAAAAGAAAGTTTTTATTTTTGAAAATTTTTATCAATAAATATTTTATATTTGGATTATTTAGTAATTTATACCTATATTACTAATGTTACATAATCTAGCCTAGAAAAACCTCAGTTTATTTTACAAATTATTTATAATGTGTAATAGACATGATGTAAAATTATATTATAAAATCATGTTCATAACCGAGAAAGAAACTTATAAAAACATTTAACTCTAATAATTTAACGGGACAAAAACTATAATTTTTATCTTTAACAATTTATCTCTCTTCCCGTACAATTCAATTAGAATAATTAAAAATCATTTGAAGTTCTTTTTTTAGAAAGTAAACCTTTTTGAAATACTTAGGTGCTACTTAAATAAAAACAAAATTCTGACTAGCTAAATTAATGTTGATTTAACGAGAGAGAAAATATTTTTAGGATTACAAATGGTAAGAGAACCATATGATAAATTTCGTAATGAATTTATAATTCCTATTCCAAATAAACTTACTTTACTTTTATATATTATTTCTTCTATAAATGTTTTAAAATTTAATTTAGGCAACAACTTTATCTTGCTTGTTTGCTTACAATCATCAGAATCCTTTTATATTTACAAGCTAATACTTTATTTTCTATATTTACACTATAAATTGTTTTAATAAGTATACAAGCAAATATGAAATTTTAAAACTCTTAAGTTATTTTCAGCGAAGTATTTTATAATGTAACATATAAGATATTCTTGTTGCTATAAACCAATATCTTTGATTTATTTCATTCACATAATTCATATAACTAATTTTTAGTATTTAAATAGAGATTAATAAAATTTAACATGATGATTTTAAATATTTTGTTTCAAAGCAATAAACCCTATATTATTGCATGGGTCATCCTTTCTACTGAATTAAAAATTGGCAAACATCTTTAATAAGCACGATTATTTTTAAATTTAAGAAATGCCTTTACCAGAGAATTTATGTTTCTAGTAAAGACATAGGTAATCATTCTGATCTGGGTACTATTTTCAGATCTAATTAGAAATAAACATACATTTTTAAGCTGATATTATTTCAAGAGTTCTAACAGACTCAGTTGAATTCAGTTGTTCTTAAAAATTTTATTTATTTTTTTTTTTTTTTGTTGAGGTTCGGATTTAATTTGTTAGTATTCTGTGGTCTCTTGTGTTATAGTAAATATAAATAGGAATTATTAATTGTAAAAATGATTATAGTTTTTATTTTTTTAATAAATTTGCATGTGTAATATTACTTTGTTCATTGAAGCATCAGTTAGTAGAAATTATTTAGTATGATATTCACATTAAATTTGTCTCATTTTGGTTATTCACATTTGAGCCAAGATAACAAGACTCAAAGAATCCAAATTTGTAATTTTCGATTCCAAGAAATTTTAAATAAAATGTTGTCTTAATCCTTAAATTATAATTAGTTTTGACATCATTAAACAGATGAATATTTCAGCTGCTAACTCAAGATGGCAGTCAATGACTCTAATAGTGTCATTCACTACCTAATAATCTGTTCTTTAATTCCAGCAATTAAAACTATATCGTCAGCAAAACCAAGGATTTAGACGTTTAATTAAAATATATTATTCTAGTAATAATACGACAATCACGAATATAGTCATATCCAATACCAATTTAAAAGGATGGCAAGAAAGGGCATCACCTTACCATGTTTAACCGCCATTTTTGTTTCAAATATATCCATCACATTACTGTAGGATTTTATTAAAGAAATGTTTGGTTTCATGTGAATTACATTAGTATTTAAATTTTCTGAAAATTTTAAGTCATCTAAAGTTCTTATGATAATTCCTAGTAACATCAATATGTTGTTAGGTTGTCTTAAAATTAAAAAGAAATTTAAGTTAGAATATTAAAATAACTTTTTTAAGAATTATTTGATCATAAGCAAATAGTTTTTACCGTATTAAAATAATTATTCATAACACATTATCTTAATACATTTTATTAACATCAAACAACATTTGTACATTTACAAAACTTGTATAAATCCATCGGAGCAAAAATATACATAGATATGCATACGAATATATTCAGTAATATCTAATTTCACATGTAAATAATTCATTATTTAAATAAGTATGAATTATCACCTCATATCTAAATATTTCACTAATATAAATGCATTTCCTGCAAAATATCAAGACACGTATACAGACATCAAGATAATAGTTACTGTAGCACAATAACCAAACCACTTTCCAACTTAAGAAAAGATTCGTGACTGCAGCTTATTATTCTTTCCTTTATTTAATTATCGTAAAAGAAGCAAAATAAAGCAGGTAAAGCCAGATTTGTTTCTTTTTCTTTCATACATTTACGGAACAGTGAGTAACAGAAGGTAAGTATTCTAAGCAAAAAGAAAAGACGATATGTTTTGAAAATGGACCGATATTGTAACTCCACTTATTTTCTTTCGGCTTAACATTAAGTGTTTTGTATCAAATGAAAAACAAAGACAATTTTCATTGAATAATGAATAAGACACTAGCAATTTAATTTAATTTACTTAAATTTATCTGTGTAAAATTTGACGGCCTATAAAGATGAATACTTATTACCAAAATTATCAAAAATTTTCTTTTTTTGACTCATAGTTCATAAAATTTATTTTTACTATTATGAATATTATTTCACAGATTACCATGTTTTTTACAGAAATAAATTTTCATTCCGAAATTTTTTATACTTTTTGTGCATTTTCTTTTCAAAAATATATTTATACATTTTCTAGCTTATTTTTAATAATTTTAATATCTAAACTTATGTAACATAAATTTTTAATTAATTTTTATTAAAATTTCATTTAATTTTAATGAAAATTAATAGCATTAAATAATTTTAAAAAAAACAAATATGTTTAGCATGCAACTTTGATTAAAGTCATTATACTTTTTTGCTATAAGGATTTTGATTATTAAATTGTATTTCTTTTTTTTAAGTAAATTTAACCACATGAGTCCTAATTTAATAAAGTTCTTAAGAAATGTACCGAATTCAATACCATTGCAAATATTCGATTTTTTGGTCAAGTGACAGCCAGGCTGGTAGTATCGGGTGCGTAACAACACTTTTTTTTTTTTACACGTTGGGGAACTATTTATATTGCATTCATACAAGGAAGGAACAAAATCAGAAGAAAGATAAAGTACGTAAATGCCCGAACAAGGATTCCAACCTAGAATATTTCTATCCGAAACCAGGCACGCTGACGACTAAACAGGGTGGGCGGCCTTTTAATTGATAAAAAAAGTATATAAACTGTATAATGTCTAGATCAAAGCTCACATTTTTCAATGTGATCGTTGAAGACTTAATGAAGTACAAGATGAAATATTTCTGAACAAAAGAACTGGTTTTTAATTTTATGTACGGAAAGTTAAATGAGATTTTATTTTGACTTAAAGCAGCTTAAACAAGAGAAAGAAACTAAAAATACGTATGCTAAAACAAAGATGTAGTCGTTCCTACAGTGTGCCTTTAAAATCAAAACCAAAATCGTAATTTTAAGTTTAAGCTTGCAAAATACAATATAAACATTTAAATTTTCATCTTGGAGTTCATATTAAGATTAGATCAACTGAGTGTTTCAAAAGACAATCAAATAAACTGGGATTTAGAATGAAAACAGTTGTGTCGGTGAAGCAAAAGAAATTTGTGAAAATTTATCTATGAATCTAACTAAAATAAACTAAACTCAACTCTATTACACAACAACCCATGGAGGGGCAAAGGCCTACAGTGCCCATATCTGTTTTCTTGACAGAAGGCTTTGCGGTGGAAAGCATATGTCCCGGTTAGGTAGTAAGCCAAACGTGAAAATCCTATTGTTTAGTTGCCAAGTATACTTAGTATACAGTTTTATCCATCCACAGAAATAATACAAGCCTGTGTCTAGGAATATAAAAATAAAATAATCGTAGATTAACGATTAAATAAAACCAAATTTATTCTCAATTTAAAAAATTTTGAAACGAGGGTTTTTTTTCAAATTTAATGACACGATTGCAAAGAAAATTACATATCATTATTATTTTTCACACATTATCGTTCTATTTGAAAATCATAACTAAATCGTTTATAATTTATTAAATAAATAAAAGAGTTATAGACGAAGAAATGGTTTCTTATAGCTTAGACTGGTTATAAGGATTTCTTAATTCTAAGTAATAAAGAAGAAATGTTTTGCGCAGTAATAAAACGATGTATGGTATTTCATCTGTATAAATGACATACTATAATATAGCTACTCAAATATTGGCAACAAAACTATTATGTGTTAATAGTATATGACATTAAAATTTATTTAAAATAAAAGAAACACACTGCAAAAGGTGATTCAACAAAAATCAATTGCCAAATTTGCCATGAAGACTTTATAGAATCCTTTTAGAGTTTAAAAAGTCTAGGCATATTATTATTTGAGTAGTTCATGTGAAAACTATATATATATATATATGTGTGTGTGTGCTTGTGTGTGTGTATTTGTTGTTGTTCTTATGTTGTTTTATTTAAATATTTAATACGAATAAATCTGACATTATATTTTGTATAAATTTAATGTTTCATGTAAATATTTTATAAAAAAACATTAGTCATTAAAAAAATAAATATATACACAAGATGTACAATAATTCAATTTAATGAATTACGTAATTGAAATTTAAAGAACATTTTTATTTAATTGAGTTTATTGGAGCAATCATATTAAATATTCGTTTAAAGTATCAGTTAAATGTAGTAATTTAATTTTGCTATTATCAGTAATAAATAAACAATTTTTGGTTAATGTTTAATAAATTATATATGACAACGTGTGTGTGCATGTCAGTCTGAATAAAAATGTTTTTAATATGATTTATTGAATTTTAATACCTACGTAAGAATATTGATTTATTTGAAAATGCCCTATAAAATCCCATTACATCTTTTAGTGTCTTTATGTTTGTGTTTTAATAGATAAATAGATTCACTTCTTTAAGATGATTAGAGGATAAAACAATAGTTGTTAAGAAATTTTGTCTTTAGCTTCTGATAAGGGTGATTTCGGTAAGAATGGAAGTTTCGTATGTAAGCCAAAATAATTTATTTATTTTGCCCACAAGCACTTATGTATATATATATATATATATATATATATATATATATATATA
>JAPDSC010078396.1:27135-46763 GCA_026290005.1 Latrodectus geometricus | reverse complement strand
AATTCAGAATTAATTATTATAAATTATTTCAAAGTATAGCTGTGATAAATTATTATAGCTGTAGCTGCTATGCTTTTATAGCAGATTGTCTGTATCAACTTTCAAAAATTTTTTTGATCAATTGGTGAGTTTGTAAGTCTAACCTGTGTGAACTTTTAAAGGTATTTGATTAAGAAACATGGAATTTGTTTGATTAAATTTCAGTCGTATTACAAATAGCTAATGAAATTCGGTCAGATGAAAGTTCGAAAACGACTTTTGTCTGATTATATTAACTTTAAGATTACAAAGATTATATATCGTTATTTGTCTTGTATTAAATAAAAATGTAAATACAAGACTCGAGGTTTTGGGTATCCTTTGACTGCAGCTCAAAATAAAGTTTTGAATTAGTGGTCAGACCTTATATACAAATATGGATTTAAGACCCACTCGCTTACTTATTTTTATTATTAGTTGCCTACAGTGTTAATATTTTATTCTCTTTTATGTAAGTATCAATGTTTATTTTGAAATCCTTGAACATTTTTTAGATCTCATTATCTGATAATGTCTGAATTCCTTAATTATATACTTTTATCTCATTCATTAATGGTTTATTTTACTTTTTTATTGTGTTTCCTCATAATTAAATGACGTCAGTATTTTTATGTCACTTTAAAGAGAGTGTGTTTACTTAAAACATATTAAGTATAAATATTTGCTTATGCCGCATTTTTTTAGGCTTTAAAATATATTTTAAACAGTTTTTGTGTAATAATATTTTATTATAAAGCTATGATATATTACCTTATTTTATTATATTTCAGACATATTGATAATTGTTTTAAATGTTTGAATATTAATAAAACATGTAATTAATTTTAATGAAAGTTTTCTTAGATTTCATCATTTCTTTATTTTAATATATTAGAAGTTAAATTATTATCTTCTCACAAATTTGTGTTAAAACTTGTTCTAAGATTCAAGTTTAAAAAAATGTAACAAGCATTTGAGCTAAATGCAAGTATTAAATTAATCATACAAAACTTCTGTTTCATAATACTTTGTCAAATTTAGATAAATAATTTTAAATGATGTTTTATGTAAATAGGATAATGTCAAAAAAAAAAAAAAAAAAAAAAACCCCTATACGCATTGACGTATGGATATAACCATTAGAAAATAATTTTTTTATTTATCTATTTCCATTTTATTAGGATTTAAATGTTTTAATCTTTGAAAACATTTTAATTAATTCTGTAACGAATCCTAATTTTTAAATTTAATGTAGTTTCTATTATTATTACTTTCTATAAAAATAGAAACTCGTCTACTTTGCTAAATTAAATATCTCTGGTAAAATTGTATTAACTATTATATATAATGCATTTTCTGTCTTTATTACTTCTCAAGTAATCAAAAATGTTTATGTGAGAAGAATGTTGAATTAAATATTAGTTTATGAGCAATTCCGTTAAAAGTGATATTTAAAGTACCATTTTTAGAAAAAGGCTTATGACATTAAACATATTACTCATTAAATATTGTATTATTTAACACGAAAAATAGTTGTTGATTATGTAGTTAACTCTTCCCCGTAAATCTTGTTTCATTTTTATAAGTATATTATTTCCATTCCAGAAAATAAAAAAATCTCGGTTTTTAATGTTAAATCACACCTTAAAGATATAAAATTACTGACGTTTTTATTTTACAATATTAAATGTTGGATAATAGATTAGATTAAAAAGATATTTCTATTGTGTTTTAAATAAATAGTATACAATGGTCCCTCAATTAACTTTGAAGAATAAAAAATACTAGAATTAATCGGTGAAGCAAAATATAAAATTAGTGCATTTTTATTGATTGCGAAACAAATCAAAAGTATTTTCAAGTGATGAAACACATTAAGATTAAAAAAACTTTTATTTTGATTCCGAAACTCACTAATGTTAATATTATTAATTCAATATTTTTTTCATGCGTGTTCAATTTATTTAGTTTCCAATATTAACGTAAGACTTCGTAAAAAATACATGTTCTCTGAAATATTATATTTCTTAGATATTTTTTTTTTAAATTTACAGCTATATATCTGCTACTGATTAGTTGAGAATGAAAATTTAAGTCAAAATATTATGTTCATTTTTGAGCAAATATTTGTATTTATAAGAAAAGTTTTGAATATATTTTGTTCTCAAAAAATATTGAACAAATCTTTTTCAATAATTATTATTTAAGTATTCCTTATATTTGATTTCCATTTATAATATCTTAGTTATACACACATAGACTATTCCAAAACAATATTAAAGAAAACAAAAGATGACTATTTCAGTGAGCTATTTCACTTTCTTTTTGCATGAGAATATAAGAAATAATGTATGGAATCCCTTGATGATCAACATTGTGACAAAAATGATTGCAGCGTCATGACTAAGAATGTGATTACATAGCATATTTCTTATATTATGCACAAATACTTTATTTATTAGGGATTATATCAGAAACGCTATACACATTTAGATGGAAAAAATATTATCAAATATTAGAAATATTATGACAGTAAAACTATCCAGTTCATGTAATATTTTTTGTCGTGAAGTGAAAAATATTTAGTTTATTGAATATTTGAGTTTCACAATACTTTAATAAAAATTTTTATAAGTACACCAGCAGTTAAATTTCTTGGAATATTACTATGAAAAAACTGTTGAATAATGAATTAACCAAATCATTTGGTAATTTTATAATATACGTATAAAGTAAATTTATTTAAATGAATCCAATTGTTTTTTAAAATTATAAGCTATTGCTACGTCTGCAATTTTGAAATTTTAAGCTATTATATTACAATAAATCAAATAAAATTCAATTATTCCATAGAACCATTTTACAATTCAGGAAGAAAAATTTAATATAAAAATATATGCTTGAATGAGATTTCCTTAAAAAATTAAAATCTCACATAATTATTTAAACTTAACCAATATAAAATTTGGAAGCTTTTTCATTTTGAAAAGTTTTTCAACTTTGAATTTAAAGTTAACTATATTCTCTCCCATATAATTTCAAATTACTTTTTCCTCTTGATAAATACTAAATAAAGTCTATGACATCAATGTCATACTAGAATATTTGTTTTGCTTGAAACAAAATATTTAACTACATCATGAATTTCTATTTTCATCCTTGGTTGAAATGATGTTTTTTATGATCAAATCTAAAATTAGTCAAGAAATTTAGGATTATTTTACACAATATTGAAAAGAATATCCCATCATATAAGCCCTTAACTATCATAGCATTCAACGTAGATGAATGAAATTCTTTCATAAGGAATTATGAAGAATAATAAGAATGATATGGAAAACAACAAAGTCACTGTAACAGTTAACCGTAATGGATAGAATGACACTATTGTTTTCCATATGATTCTTGAGTTCATACATCAAAATGCATTATGCCAAAATTTCATTCAATTTCTGTGAATAGTATGGTAGTTAAGGATTTCCTTTAAATTAATGCATTCTAAAGCAATAAAGCTAACTTAAATTTCCTTGATTCCTATAGGTCAAAATTTAAAAATTAAAAAAAAAATGTTGTCTTTTAATGTTTAATTTACTATTATATATTTTTTACAAATTGTCCTCTTATTAATATTCTCATTATACTGTTAAGATAAACATGATGTAAACTTCTGAATATGATTATCAAGTCTATAAATTTGATTAAATAGTATAGACGTAAATTAATTGTCTAAATAATAATCACTTGATGCCTAAAAATTTATAAATGCTAAAAAAATAATATAATTTAGTTGAGAAATATTAAAATACCATTTTAAATCAGAATATTATATATAATTCTCTTGGATTTTATACATTGAATTGTATTAAAATAACAATTTAATATCCTCAATATATAAAATACAAATATTTTAATTAAATCAATACAACATAGGAAAAAATTTGCATTAGTATATAAAATGATTTTTATCTATGAAATAATACAGTTAATATACTGATACTATTAAACTTTTGTCATTAAAAGTTAATGTCTTATATTAGATATTTTACAGATTATTTTTAATTTCAAATGTATAAATATATAAATATATATATATATATATTAGAAAAAAATTACTTTTGTAGTATTAAATATAGACATAATTTTTAGTTAATTTACTATGCGCTATTTGTTTAGCTTAAACAATTTCGTATATTTAATTGATTTTCAATAAAATTCAGTGTTATTCTTAATTAGTTACAATAACTAATAAATAGTTATCATAGAATTATGAATAAGGAATACTAAGGATTTTTAAACACAATTCAGATTTTAATAGTATTTTAAAGATTCCAAATTTATAATTTTAAATTTTGTAGAACTTCTTGGGATTACTTGTATTTAATTGAGGACAATATTATTCATACATTTTTACAATCTCAAGTGTATTATTATATACATTCAGTTATTGAAAAGAATTATATTAATCTACTGTAGGAAAAACTGTCAAGAAATAAAATAAAGCAACATTGAGAAATATATTAATAAATGACAAATCTGTCATGGAAAATTCCCTTTGTGAGGATGAAATGTTACATAAAATATATCACTTTATATGAAACAAAGGATTGTCATCCAAAGAAGAAAAATACATTAAATCATTTGGGTTATCGTAATGTCTTTAATGAATAGTTGATAAGAGATAATGTATTGTTTTGATATGTATATATATATATATTATATGTAATGTTTGAAATAAATAGAAATCGTCTACGAAAGGATTTATTTTCAGTTTACTATTTATTTTATTTGACTTTTGTTACAAGTTTTCAATTTATGGTTTCCTACTTCTAATTCGTACTTTATTTAGCATTATTAATCTAAGCATCATTTAAAATAAATAGTTTTCGTATTTATTATTGCATTTTTCTAAGGATTCTTTTGTTACATAGATCATGTAACAATCTACCATTTTAGCTTCATTTAAAAGTTAGAGAAGAATATATGATATACTTAAATGAATGTATTGTATAATGGTCATTTGTTGAAAATTGTATGATAGTTTAGTACAATTTGAAACAATCTTTTATGAATAATGATTGGATATGTTATTTATATTTTAAATATTCCAACGAAACAAAAATATGGAACAATGGTATTTCCATTGAAACGAAAAAAATGGAAAAACACGATAAATATAACTGATTGAACAATATATTCCTTTCAAATTGTCTTATTATTCATATTCTGAATTGAATTATTAAAATATACAGTCATTATTTTAAACTTATTTTTTCCTTAAAGTTTTCATTAACATAGGAATGTCTTCGGATACAAAATATTTTAAAATATTTATTACATATGATGATAGAATTCAGAACTCATATAAAATTGAAAAAACGTCCCTGTTTACAAATTATCAATGTAAATTATAAATATTAACCGAAACACTTTGCTTCTGATAAGTTGCAATATGAGAGTCCTTTTCAAATTGAGTCTGCAATGTGTTATCTCAAGACCCATGCCAAATATTATACAATTAAACAAATTTGCAACTACTCAACAAACATTCATTTAATTAATTGTTTATTTTTTTGTCTTTTTCGTATGATAAAAACGCGTATAATGATAAAAATATACAATAATTTTATTACAAAATGAATTCTTAGTTTTCATTGTAGTTTTTATTTTTTTACGTATTAACAGTTAACAATTTTGAAATATTATTGCTAGTTTGTTTGTTTTGTTGTTACTGCATTTGTTTTCAAGTATCGAACAGCATATTTATTAATTTGAGACTATTTTTCCAATTAGAAATTAAAATTACAAAAAAAATTATATTTGTTTAATATCAGAATAATAGAACCGCAACTTCCGCTGAATTCAGATACTCCCTCACTTCAAGCTTTGGAAAGCTGGTATCCAGATCACCCGCGCTTTGAAGGCTTCAAGAACTTGGTCTGTAAGTGAGGCGATCAGTCATTTGTATCCCGCTTGACTTATGCCGTTGGCAAGAACGTTTGCAATGGGCATATCATTATGTCAAATGGACATGTGGTCAATGGAGGTCTGTTCTCTTTACGAATGAGTTCAGGTTTAGATATGAAAGTGATCATAGGCGCATTTTCATTTGGAGAGAACGTGGACCTCTTTTACCTCCATCAAACATTCGTGAAAAAGATATATACGGATTAGACAAATTATGAGTTCGAGATAGTATCTCTTTGGGTGGATGCATACACATTCATGTTTTTTCCTGTGGAAATGTTAATGCTCACAAGTATTGCGATAACATCCTGGATACTTATGTGCACCTTTATGTCGGGACATGAGGTGATGCTTTCGTGCTACAGTGCGAGACAACACTGGATGCTACGCGGATGATGATCTTGAGCAAGAAATATTTGACCTGGACAACCTTTATCATCATACCTTAACCCAACCGAATATGTTTGCTATGCTTTAGGAAGACATATAATAGCTGCTTTCACTCTCTATCCTAGAACCCTTTTCACTCTTTCAATTGCTTTACAAGAGCAATGGCTCGAACTTCCTACAGAATTAATAGACCACATAATTGATAGCATCCCAAATCGTTGCATGTTCAGTATTGTTCCTCGGGGATACCATACCCCATAATAAAGGTTATTTTCCTTTTCCAATCTTCTCTTTGTACACCTCTTATTTGCTCTTTGCATACATATATGTATTTTATATATTATAGTTTATAGCACCGTAATTACCTCGTTATGTCTATTTATGCTATTTTGTACCTTCCTACGTGCTGTATAATATGTAAGAGTTTCCATAATTTCCACGTCAAGCGTTTTTACGTTATAATCATTTTTGTGAATTTTCCTTAATTTATGAAAATCAGTGTATTCTTGTCAGCTCATATATTAATATTACTAAGATTTAAATTCAGTAGTGCGACAGCTCATATAGCAAGTAAGACTTACATTTGACTTCATGCCTTGGATGAGAGGCATATGCTTCGAATAGATGGTCAACCTAATGTCCCTTATTATGCTTGGTACATAGTATTATTAATCCAGTGAAGTGATGAAAATCTGAGTAACTAGCTAATAGATATAGCCTTCCATAGCCAATAGATCGAGTCTTTGACTTGTGGCTTGGGAGCGCGAAAAGCTTCCACTACGTCTCACCGGGGTTCTATTAAATAAGATGAATTTAATATTATTTATATAATTATTGATGTCTTATATTTTATTTTGTTAAGAGTGTTAAGATAACAGTAAAAAATAAGGTGAATAAGGTAACAAGGTCAATTTTTTATTTCATTAGTCCAGTGTTTTGGAACCTTAGAGTTCTGAGCTGGAATTTTGAGTTCTGAGAATTAGATTAAGTGTTGTTAGAAATTGTTTTATTCTGTTATAAAAATTATTCAGTGTCTTGTTTTTTAGAACTTTAAAGTAAGTAGTTTGGAAGGCATTTTATTGATTTTTGGAGTATATTTTATTATCAAAGATAAGTATTGAAGAATTTTTATTTCAATCAATAGCAAAGAAACTAATTCAAAAATTGGATCACTGACAGCCTAATAAAATGTTTTATTTTGTGAGCATACTAAGGGAATGAAATTTAGACCTTAGTGTTGGGATTTCAATGCTTCATTAGGAATATTATTTCTTGTGTTAAAATATATCATTTATACTTGAATTGTTATTGTTTATTAAGAAAATAAACATCTAATATATTTTAGTTCCATAGAAATAATGTCTAAAATAATAGAAATTTCAATCCAACTTTCAAAAAATGGTTCATATGATTTGTTCTTCCATAATAGAATTATCAGTCAAAAAGTTTCCCATTGATAACACTAAATTAGACACATTAAATAACTACATGTTTATAATACAATAAACTTCCTTCAAAGCTTATGTGTCAAATATAATTTAAAGTGATTTTTCAAGTAAATGACATATCATACTATAAAAATACGTCAAATTGTTCCGCGTCATTGTTCTCATCTTACAACAAATTTAACTTATCTCGAAAAGAGAGAATGAGCAGAAAATCATTTCAAGAATCAATTTATCGCTTACGTTTATTCGACAAGAGATTAAATCTCATTATCAGAAGCATTGTAATTTTACGCTTCAGAAGTAATGAAAAAACGTGTGCTCCATTTATATTTATTCATTCTTATGTTAGGGTAAGCATAAAATAAACTACTGATGTTTAATAGTTATTTAAGTTGAAAATGCAAACATATATTATGCATGAAGTATACTTTTTATTTAATTATTTCATAAAGTTGTTATAAAATTAATAATTTTCATGAATTTTATCTTTAATTCTTACATTTATAATGTATCTTTTTTTAACTGTTTTACTTAAAATATATGCAGAAAATGCTTCAATGGATCTGAATTTTGCTTAGATGAACTAATTTCTTAGATATTTATGATTATATTTTGATAAAAAGTTTGTGAAAACTTTCAATTAAAGTTTGCTTTTTATCATTTGGAACTATTTAAATGAATAGTTAAAAAAAGAATAGAAAAAGACAGTTAGAATTTCTACATCTAGCGTGACTATTCGCATATTAACTAGCAATACAGGATAATATTTAACTCATTAAATATTACTCAGCATGACTGTAATGACAGACTTCAATATTCTAGCAAACTGTTTCATTATTGTGGGAATACCTTTCAAGATCAAAAGAAGAAATGAAAACCTTATTAAACGTTCATTGATATTAACAATAGAATTCGTGATTGAATTATTTTTCAATCTATTTGGTTTATACAATATGTACAGTAGTATATTCTTATTACAAATCTCTCATATATTCTTCAAACTGACAACTTGTGCAGTAAATATGACTGTATTTTTCATGAGATTGTGCATAAGACATAAAAGAAGGGAAATTTTGAAACTTGTAGCAAATATGCAAGATCTAGTACAAAATGATCAATTGAAACCATATGTTGATAATAAAATCACTCTTCAAAAAATATGTTTAAGTAATATTGTTATTCCTTTAATTATCGGTACATATTTTATGATACTTTTAATAAATAATTGTGAGGAATTTCAAAATAAAATCACTTCGCATATTTTAAAATTTTGTATGATACACTTTAACAGTACAAAAGCAGTGTTGATGTTTATAAATTTTATGTACACACTTTATTTTTTTGTTTTACCTGGCTTATGCATAACTTTACTTTGTTTTGTGTACAAAACATATAAAGATGCCTTAAATCAGATTTTAATTGAAATTCATCAACAATTGAATAATTCAGTTAGCATACAAAGTATCAGTAAAAGCTCTGAGTTGATCACTAAACTTTCAAGGATATATCGACAGTTGGAAAGAACAGTGTCTTTTGTAACATTTCTATCATATGATTTAGTTTTTCTTAATATCATGAATATGGTTACCGTTAATACTTCAGATTTTGCTAATTTTGTGGAAACTGTTCGAATATCAGCTTCAATTGCGATTACAATCTGGAATACTGTATGGTTCATAAGATTGACACTGATTGGTGCAGCTCTCAAAGATGTGTGTGAATCATGGAAACAAAGCATTCAGAGTCTGGTTAAAACAAGAATGGAAGCAGGTGAAGAAAGTGATGAAACTTATTTACATCTTTTACTGTTTCTTGAAAGTGCTAAGGTGAAGTTTACTTTTACAGGATGGGGAATGTTTACATTGGATAAAAGCTTGTTGTTGACTATGGCTGGTATTGTAGTTTCATATGGTGTTTTGGTAGTCACAATTTAATGCAGACTTGTAAGAAACTTTATTTACTACACAATTTGTTATTCTTAAGAAATCAGTACAATATTAAAAGCTATTTTTATTATAATCTAAAGTACCTATTTTAGCATCTTTATTTTTACATTATTTGAAAATATCTAACAAGATTATCAAATTTTTAACATTTCTTTTAATATGATTCTTTGATATAATTTATTCTTCTTTGGAAAAAAATCTATAAATAAATATTATATTATTCAATATGTAGATTTAGTTATAAATTAAAGACTACGTATTTAAAAAATTTTTAAGATAAGATGTACAATGTTAGATTATATCATGGTTACATAATATTTTCTGTGTATAATATTAGAAAATAGATGATATTTTGTAATAGATACCTTTTCATTTTTGCTTTAGAGTAAACAGAAAACAATGTAATTATAATTATATGCTTCCTTAGGATTATAAATAAAAAAATAAATTAGAGAAAAATCATATAAATTCATTAAATTTTATTATATTATTTTAATAATGTTTTGTACTATTTTCAATTATATCAGTTTGCAATGGAAATAAAAATACTTTTGATTTATTTTTAATATTTTCTTGACATTGAAATCCTTTACATAAATTCCACAATTAAATGAATAATTAGTTAAGAAATAATGATTTACAACACGAAATTAAGCAATCATTTCAATATTTGAAAGTTATAATAGCAGGACATGTGTAAATAAATTAACATTTGCACAATTTTTTATTTCGTATAATTTAAATATTACTATTTTTTTCTAAATTGTATATTTATTATGTAAATTTCCTTGAACTAGTAAACTGTTTCACGAATTTTTAATGTTTCTAATTTCCTAAAAAGCTATATTCCTTAAGGAAGAAATTAATTATTCAGCATCTTGTAAAAAAAACTCAAATATTTTTACTAAAAATTTATATTTCTGCTGCAGAAATTTTAATTCTTATGTAAATATTGGTCATGACTATTATTAATGTGTTTATTTTCTTACTACATTTCATAGCTATTCTATAAATCTAAAATAGTGAATATTCTAATACTTGTATAATTTTTACCGTGTCTACTTTTCAATTATATTTATTCACATTGTCTTACATGTATATTTGACAAATAATAAATGAACATTTCATGGTAAATTGTGTAGTGAATAAATTTTGATATTTGAGTTTGGAGTTTTATACTATTTATTTAAATTCATTTATGAAAATTTTGAAGTTATTTTTATTCTAAATATTTCCCTTTGTTATTACTGACAAATCTTAAAATCATGTAAAAAAGCTTTTCCTGTTGTATTATAAAAAGTCAATAAAGAATATTTTATGATTCTGAAATATTTATCAAAAATATATTTTACACAATTTCATTTTATTTTTAATTGAAAACAAATAATGGAATATGAATTTCAAAACTTTTCCACATTTCTTTTTAATATTCTTGTTTTTTTTTAATATCCTTGTTGAATAAATTAACATGTTCATAAAAAATTAAAATTGTTAAATTAAATAATTTAAAATTTTCTGTGTAATTTCAAAATATTTAATATCATAAATTATATTAATTCTTTCCGTTATTTCTTTCCAATATAACATAAATTATATTAATTCTTTTGTAAATTTTGTAAGTTTTGTTACGTTATACTATGAATAGTAACAAATATTTTTCTACATAAACTCATGTCGTAGTTTTTATCAAAAGATATTTTAAATTATAAGTTATTAAACATGAATATTGATTTGAAAAATTCAATTGGATAATCTAAATGTTTGAACATAATATGTATAGAAACTTAAGCAAAATTTATAAAGAATAAATATATTTTAAAATAATTAACCGTTCTATATGTTAAACATTTGTTCATTTTTTTGTTTACAAAAATCTCTTTTTTGATAAAACAATATTTATCATTCATTTAGAGGCACGGGTACAAATGTATTATGTATCTATGAAACACATACTGCGAAATTAAATAATTTAATGAAATTCCTTAGTTGTTTATTTATTTACGCACTTAAATATTCAAATTAACAGTGTAAATATTCTGAAGTTGTTTAATTTTTAAATTATGCATGTTTTAAAAATAGTATACAATTAATTTCAACCCATATTTTTTTGTATTTTTAAATATATAATTCTTAATATTATTTTATTTTAATATATAATATTTATTTTAAATTTTATATTATTTTACTTTATTACATAATATTCATTTTAAATTAATAACATTATTAGTAATTTCAACACATAATTTTTGCATATAATATTTATGATTACATTTTTCTTATATTATATAATTTTATTTATACAGAATGTAATTTAAGCCTTTAAAATTGTGATACTTTTATAGGTATTTGAAGCATTTACGAAAAATTCAATTTGATCGGAAAAATGATGGCTGTTTATGTATATTTTCTAACATCACATCATATAATTTATCATTTTTATAGTTTTATGTAAATTACATGTAAGAGATATCCAATATGTATTTCGTAAAAAACAAAATGTGTGTTGAAAAATTAATCTTCTATAAGCAAATCTTTTCTGACAAAAATATAAAATACAGATTTGAAATCGAATATCATAACAATCTTGGGTCGGAATAATAAGCATTATAATAAGCATATTTTCATTGTAAATAAAACTATGTATCACCATTCATTTGTCTAGAAATGATTTGATATATTGCTGTTATCTAGTCATATTTACAGTATCCACTTATTTAAATCATATCCGAATTTTGACTTACCGAGATAAAATATTTTTAAGGAATTCATATTGAATTGTGTGATTGTTAAAAAAATATTGTTGCAAGACCGTTTTAAATCTTCTTCGATCTTCAACTTCGTTTCATTATGTGTAAGAATGTCTTTACATGAAATTGTACTGAGCATTCACAAGTTGCAAGTAGCAAAATTCAAACAATGTTTAACCTTATAAATATAATATATTTAAAATTAACTGTTATTTTTTTTGAAATTCTCAATAAACAACAAATGAAAAAGTAGCAATGAATATTTCATGCAAATTACAATTTAAAACTATAATATGTGCAGACATATTATATTTATGAAATTAATATGTGAAAAGATAATTTAAAATGCAAAGAAAAATATAAAAATTCTGTCATGTGATTGTGTGTTAGGTGTTAAAAAATATATTGCATGTTTTTGTTACAAATGTAGCTAAAATTTACAAATATCTTTGTTTTAAAATTTTAGATATTAGTTTCTATTTTAAAATGAATATAGCAATTTTCTATATAGATAATAAATAATTAAGGTCTCTTAAATCACTTAATAACAGCGTACTGTTGTAGACATAAAGTTATAATGTATACCAATATATAACGAAAAACAGAAAACTTAAAACACAAGCAAAAATATAAAAATGTATTATCATATATAGCACGAATCTTTTCGAATTTACCACAAAAAAGTAAATTTAATTGTGGCGAAAATCATGGATATTCATTCTTTAATGTGATTATTATATAATTCTATATAAAAAATAAATTATTAAATGTTTCAGAAACCTTTGAGAAATTAAAGATAAATTTACATAAAAAACTTTAAGGAAAAATATATAACGTTCAAAAACGTTGACATAAAAGTTAAACGACAGTTCACAATTATTTAAGAAAAAGAAATTATTTCCAAAATCTGCAATTTACTAAAACTGAAACTCAGAGTGAAAAATAGTAGATATTCGAAAGAAAGGGAAACCAATATTCAAGGTTTTCAAGGAAAATAAAGCAAACTATGCTCTGTGTGTATCTGAGACAGAAGAAGAAAAATTAGAAAAAATGGTGCTGTGAAAGGGGGAAAAGAGGGAAAATTCATTTTAGAAAAAGAGAGAAAATTTATAATCAATAGTGTTTGACAATTTATATTTAATAAAAAAACGATTAAAATTAATTATTATAGTAAACAATAAAATGTTGACCATAATGATTAATTGTTTACTATACTAATCTTGGTAAACAAAAAATATGGTGAAGAAAAGAGGGGATATTATTAAAACCAATTAATTCAATTTTGTCATATTTGTAGACAAAACGATAAAATTTAGTTTAAATAATACCTTGTATCCTAAAACTGTGTTTTACTTTTTCAATTTTTTTATTTTTTATCATTTTTTTTTTCAATTTCAAAATTTTTACTACTTTAGGCATAAATCTACCATAAAAATATTTAAATGCATTTTTGAAAGCTTACACACATAAGTTTCAACAGACATGTCTACACAAATAAACCATACTATATGCATATTCATATTATTCTAATAAAATACTATATTTAATAATATTATACTATACATGTGTTTGTAATATTGTGGTTTAGTAGAAAATATAAAATTTTACGATAATAACAAATTTATTTTTGAATCATTATATAATGCATACAAGCATGATAAACAACCTAAAAAGTTTAGTTTTCTAATGGTATTTATTGTCTAATGTGAATTAATTTTTTGATGTTAATTAACTGATAGATAATACTAATGTAGAAAGTATTTAAAATTGAACAATTTAAATATAATTTCCGCATTATTAATGCATATTACTAATTTTCTTTTATTTATGCATTTCACTTTTGCTTTTTAGTAAATACACAAACATATACCATATTTTCAAGCTAAGGAATTCCACCATAACTCAAATTTTCAACTAAACTTCCTTTTTTTCACTAACTTTCATTAAATTTTGAGAAAGAATTTTGCCCTATTAATTTCATAAAAATTTCAGCAAGAAAATACATCCGTTACTAAACCAATTTATTTTAATATAAATGACTTCAAATTTAACAATAATATTTTGCCACTAAAATGAAAAAGAAGTTATTAAAATTTTTGTATTGCAGCTTTTATAAGAAAATGTGTGATAAAATACCTTAAAAACACATTGTATTGTATCACACTTCCTTTAATAACCTGAATTATTTTTCTTTCAACTGCTTTATATCATTAAAAATATTTACTGATTCGATTTATACCATATTTGTTAAGAAGTATTTTTTTGAATGAGATAACTATTTTGGGTTTTATATTTAATTTTGAAAAAATGCATTTGCTAAATGTAGAAATTTGTTTCGTAAGTTCCTTTTATGCAACTCTAAAAATAAATAATATAGCATATTTGGTTAATATTTTTTAAATTACAAATAATGTCTCTGTTGTTTAATTTCCATACATATCATCTTCAGTTTGTTTAAAGTACTACAGTTTTTTAAGAAATAACGACTATTCTTTAATGTATTTTAATTAAAATTCTACATGGGTGTAATGAAACAAGAATACTGATATTAAACGCTTGTGCATAAAAGTAATAATCACTATTTTGTATCTTGGACCATATATTAGAAGAATTAACATAAAAAATTTCATGCTATAAATTAACTTACTAAAGAATCAATTATAGAAAGTTTAAATAATATTTTTTTAATTTCACTTAAATAACAAATTTATAAAAAGAATTCCATATTAGGAAATTCACATTTCTTTGTCAGATTACTTAACAAAGATTTTAAAGTTTTCCTGTCAGGTAGGTGCTTAGAATTAATTTAATTTCAATCCAAGCAAAGTTTATGAAGGAATTACTTCTCTTTTTTTCTTAATGATAATTTCAAATCATTTAATGAATAAGAAAATGGCAGGTTTGTGCAAAATAATTGAATTCATAATCATATTGATCTTGTTTACAAGTTTTAAAACCTCATTCTAATTAGTATAATTTTGGTTTCACAAAATTTCATAGTTTTTAATAATGAAATCTATGCTAATAACATATAATTTTAAAAGTACCAATTATGTCATTAGTTCATCCGTATAATTTTTTTATAATTAAAACTTAAAAGCTTGAAATTTTTCACAATCATCTTAGCAAATACAGCACAAATTATTGACTTTGCTATTTTGTTAATAATCAAATGTTGGAAGTATTTAAGAACTTAAAAGCTTATCAAATAATTCATTGATATATTTTATGCCAATGTAGAACTTAAAGAAATAGAAAATAAAAACTTGACTTTTTCTGGGGTTAATGAACTCTTACTTTGTATGTTACATATAAACATTACACACAAAATGATAATATGAAAATATCTATAAGACAAACTTTATTGAATTTTTAAAGAATTTTATAATAACAATAAAAATTGTAATAAAAAAATTCCAGGATATATATTCAGTTTTACAATATTCTAATAAAAATTACAGAGTATGTACAATATGCACATTTTTCCCTTTATGCAAATTGATCAGCGAGATGAAAAATCATAAATGATCTTGTTGATTGTTTCTATCTGAATAGATTGGATTTTTTTTCTTTTTAATCTGAATAGAGAAAATGTGTATTGCCGAATCAATGCTAGTATCTATGACATCAGTAGCCAAGAATATGTTCGCATTCCTTAAAAAAGAGAAAAAAAAGTTGGTATGAAAAATTTTCATCATAGCTCTCCCTCTGTGTGTAACCATTATTATTTTTTCTTCTAAAATGTTTTACTCCTGTAAATTTCATCAAGTGTTAATTTTTCGAAGACCAGTTTTGGTATTCGAAGAAGTTGATCAATTAGTGTTTGGGAAAAATGTGTTGGGATTTTAAAATATGGAAATTTTTCACTGCAGTCATGTTGTTGTTGCTTATCCCCCTGTGCAGAAAGCCCACACCAGGTCCAGAAAATCTGATAAAGGGTAGTATGCAATTTCTTTTTTGGAGAGGAACCACAAGGGCAGAAGACTGACTTGACCTCTGAACATACATCACAGGTACTCGTTTATAGGGTAGGCAACCATTCACACAAAGAAAGGACAAAGACAAAAAAGAGAGAAAGTACATCCATGCCCGAACCGGGATTTACACCCAGTACCTCCCGATCAACAGTCAGGCACGCTGATCACTAGATGGGGTGGGCGGCTCACTGCAATCATAATCATGAGCAATATTGTTTAACGTCGTCACAATTTCAAGTGTATGTTTTCATACAACCATGCTTAAAATGGTTCGCTTGATTGAGAAGGGAAGTCACTAAGCTTCCATATATTATAGGGAAGAGTTTTTTACAATACATATTTTCTTTTGAGTCATATATAATGAAAGATTTATAAATATTAATAAGCAACCAAAAATGTTTGTTTTCATAAAAAGAAATATTTTGCGAAATAGTTTCATATTACACATTTCTAATTTTTTTCTCTCATAGTCTTTATCTAGCTTCTTATAGTCTTATGTTTTTCTAAATATTTTCTTTCACTTTTGTAAAATATTATAAAATTCCTACTAAAATCTAAGAAATGTTAATTCATACATCAGCCTTATATAATATGATCAGCGTTATATTTTCTTAGCATAAGTAAAAATAAATAAAACAGAAGTTTTTCCTAAATTATGCAAATTTTCATTTTTCTGTTTTTATTTTAACATTATCTTCCTTTATAAATATGATTCACTTTATGCTCGTTTAATTGATAAAAGTACTTTGCATTTTTATATTTTATTGTTACTTCTTTGAAAATAACTTGAATTAAAATTTCATTTCACTTAAGAGCTCTTTATATAACCTATCCAATTTTTCTTTCACGTCAAATATCACTACATTTTCTAAATCAATTTAAATCTTAGTTTTAAATTAATGTAAATATAAGATAACATCTTAGAAATTTTCAAACTTTAAATTTTTAAATATTTTATTAAACATTGTTGTAAGATACATGATTGCTTAACTTGATTATTTTTCCATTTTCTCAACAAAATATATAACAGAAAACAATTATAAGTTAAGTTTTCCTTTAAAATAAGAGAATTTTATTTTAATTGATGCGCCATACAAAGCTTACTCAATATTTTAACTCTCCGAGCTTATTAATTTTATTATCGTAAGATACTCTCATGCATTGATATTCAGTTAAAGAATTGCAAATTGATTTTATATGAAGGTAAAATTGACAAAAAAATAACTATTTTAATTAACTAGTTGTAGAATTTTAATCTATGCTAATAATAAGAGAGATACCTCATTGGGAACAACTTAAGATTTAAAATCTACTATATTGAAAATTATTTTAATAAACACGATGCAGATTCAATATATTTTTATATTTTATGTGTCAAAAAACATCAAATAATTTTATTTTCAGCGTTTTCTTATTCGTTTAAAAATTTTATTTTCCACAATGTATTAATTTCTTTAACATTTAATAAATGTTAACTTCTTCATATAAAGAATTCATTAATTTAGTTAACTAAATAATGGAAGACATTAAGAATACGTTTAAAAGGAATAATTTTCATTTTTATAGGCAAATATATTTTTAAAACTTGTCGTTTAAAGATACTACTATTACGGATACTGTTATTTTATTATATATATATATATATATATATATATATATCTATACCGAGAAAGAGATCTTTCACCAAAAAAGAAGATAAAAATTATTATACCTATTTTTTTTAATACGAATAATTGATTTAGATTACGTGCATATTCCATAACAACCGCAAGCTCACTGACAGGATTTTCAATATGGTAGTTTAGTATGACACGTATCTGGCTATCAAGGAAGGTAATAATACAAGACATTTCAAGTCATCAATATTCAGTAGATGCCTATAGTTTTCATTCACATGGCGTTTTTAGGGAAGATAGTGTACTCTTTACAGGAATATTAAAATAAACTATTGATATATATATTGAACAAAGAAAGCTAAATTAAAAATCATTTTGAAAATATTTAGGAAACATATTAATTTTCTCTTAAATACTACCAAAATATAGATATGTTTACTTTGTGAATCATTACATATTTTTATATAATCCATTTCCATTAAAAAAATCAAATTTTGTTGGTTTTTATCAATAATATGTATTTTCAAAATGCTATTTTTTTTGTATTGAGCATTTACAAATAACAAATACTTTACATCTCAAGTACTTAAAATATATTAAAACGATTTCAACAAAGATTTCATCGAATTATGTGGAAAAGTCACTCAAATATTTGAAAATCATTCAACTATATTTTTATCAACTAGGTATTAAATTAAGAAACAAACTAGAGCAGTTTTCAACAAACATGCATCCTTTCTGTATCCATCATGGTGTAGATGTTGGATGGAGATTTTTGATGCGGAGCATCTCTTATATCATTTCACCCCCAATTAAATTCTAAAGTAAAGGATCCGATTTTGAATTTTGCATGTGTACTAGTTGGAATGAAACCTTCCGTACAAATACTTCATGCGTTTCTATTCTATATTACGATATCAAACAAGCCATTCATTGTTCAGAAGGTTATGTTAAATAGTAATTGTTGTATGGATTACGCTTATTTATTTCATTCAGATATTCAGTAAATTTCATTTTGAAATATTTTATTCATTCTTCAAATTTATTTTCATTCTTTCAATTAACTTCGTAATAGATTTAAGGGAAATTATTTTTAATATTCTATTTATAGAAGACCAAAAGAAATACAAATTCTTAAATATACTTCAAAAATATGGCAAAATCACATCAAAATTAAAAATAAAAATAGATGTTAATGAAAAGTAATTTCATTTGGATTTTACTCTTTTAACAATATCTGTTTGCTATTTTAAATAAAAATTAAAATAGAATATCAACTTTTTTATTTCAACATATTTTTTGTCTTCGGTTTATATAAATAAATTATTAGTTCATTAAAATATAAAGTATTCAATTAGCTTTTACATTTAAATCTAAATGAAAGGATTTGATTCATTTTAATTGCTTATGCATTCGCAACTGAATCATAGCTGAGGATAATTTAAGAAGAAACTTAACATATATATATATATATATATGTCGTAGTGCAAACGACATAAAAGGAGCCGCAGAGGAAACAGAT
>JAPDSC010078396.1:0-26735 GCA_026290005.1 Latrodectus geometricus | reverse complement strand
TTGTGTATTTACCTAAACTAACCATTTTTATTTTACAATTTCTTCTAAGCATACAAAGACATGCATAATATTGGAAAATTGAAATCATTAACTGTATTTTTGAATAAATTTAAGTATTTCATTCTAAAGTGATGTGTTCTGGAACAGTCGGTGAAAACAAATAAAATGAAAAATATTTTCTTTAAGTAACTATTTTAAATATTTTCTTAAAGTTAGTTTAATAGCTCAACTAATTTTGCCTATTAATAAAGCAGGAAGCAAGAACAAAAATTTAATTACTCTTTGATACCCTAATACGATTTCTTAATATCCTAATGTATTAAAATTTTTACAACACTATTATTAATTTATCACAATATTCTGACAGCATATATTTGCAATGAAAATGTTAAGCAATAGAAAACAATAAAATAACTATACGTTAATTATTGTATTAAACGCTTAAAATTTTCAGTTTTATGAAACTTTATATAAATAAAAAGTAAAATCTCATTGAAAAAATGTTCTTCAAAAAGATACATTGAAAGATTATGAAGAACTATTTTCTTATATTGAATTTAAAAATCGTATTATTTTTTTATAAAAAAAAATTACCTCCCAGAAATAATATAGGTTCAATAATATTTTTCTCTTAAAACTACTATTTTTTAGCAAATGTAATTTCTTATTTTGTATATTTGAATAAACATAATAAATGAATGATCAATACATAATTACTTGTTCATATAACTATTTTTATATAAAATTATATGTATGAAAGATTTAAAATAAAAATTCCATAATGGAATATTTTAAAGGTTATGAAAATGCTTAGCCTCCGTAATTAGATAAAAAATAGAATTCTTTAGATTTTACTTTTCAGAAAACTAGTTTTGATATAAAGAATTGCACTTCTGTTTGGCTTATCAACAACTGTCACGAAAAATATCTGAAAATATAATCTCTCCAAAACATCAAATAGCACTTTCATTTTATTTCAGTTGACATGAAGATTCATAAAATATTTTTCTTGCAGATATGTTGATAAAATATACTGGATAACAAATAGAACATGAAATGCGTTTTGATTCTTCGAATATTTGATCCACATAAGTGCATTAAAATGGAAAATGACGCTTTGCATCCTGATATCAGTTTATTTTATCTTTTTTGAACTATGCCTAATGCACTTTATATATCTCGATTCCATTTTATGGAATCAATAATAATAATTTAACAATGAGAACTTTAACACTATTTTATCTTAGATGAAACAATGTGTTGATTTAAAAACTTTTATCAAGTGTAATACCATAAGGGAAAGTTGCCTTTATCATTATCCAAAAAAATATCATTAAACATGATTTTGTGTTCATCCTTACTTCTTATGAAGTTAGTTAATTTAGTTATTCAACTATGTGATACGAAGTTCTTAGCAAAAGCAATAACATTTTGCTCCCTTTTTTGCAATTGTTAAAAATTCAGTTATACTGATTGCATTTTGTAGTATAAAATTTTACCATTTGTGTTAATTTTTTACGATTTTGAAGTTTAGTTATCTTACTTATTATGACTACACATTTGGAATTTGATTTTCGATATTTACTTTGTTCTTTTTGCATTGTCGGAATTCCTTTTCACAAACCAAGTAAATCCAATTCTTTATTTTCTTGTTACCTGAAAAACTATTTTACGCTTTTGATGCAATTATTATTTACATCAATTGGATTAACTTGCATAATAGAAAGTGTATTTAGTTTAGATGATCATGATATTCTTTATAAACTGACTAAATGTGCTTTAAATTCAACTGTGTTTTGTCTAAGAATAGTCTTTTTGATAAAAAGAAAGCAAATTACAAATCTTCTTTCAGATATGAAATCTTTCATTGAAACATATCAAATTAAACCTTACAAGTGTCGGAAAATGTGGATAATTAAAAGTACTATTTTCAATATATTAGTCCCCCTGTTTGTCAATTCAATCCTAACACTTCTTTTGATTCATAACTCCTCATCATTAACAAACAGACAACAGCATCCTTTATTTATATTTTGTTCCAATGAAAATATCTGTACGCACGTGCTAATTATTTGTACTGTTGCTTACACATTCCACTATTTTGTCCTCCCCTCTCTTTGCATTACATTAATATGTTGCATTTGTGTAGTTTATGAAGACACTCTGATGCAGATTTTAAAAGAGACACATCATCGTTTAACATTAGATCTTTGTCATGAAAGCATTAAAAAGAGCATTTTATTAATCTACAGAGCATCGAACTTGCATCAAGAGATTGAAAACTTACTTTCTTTTAGTACGTTTCTTGTATACTTTTTGGTGTTCATCAATTTTTTGAATGTGGTAAGTGTTCATAGTGCAACATTTGCAAGTAATTTAGGATTAACATACTCAGCTGGATCAATAATGATATTCTTATGGACAACATCATGGTTTGCTAGACTGACATTGATTGGATCAAAACTTATAGACGTCTGTGATTCTTGGCAAATAATGAAGCAAGATATAATTATGAATTGTTTACGTCTAAAGAAAGACCACTTACTAATATTGAACTTGCTCCTCTTATTCAAATGTACTAAATTAAAAATTCACTTTACTGGATGGGGAATGTTTCCAGTTGATAAGAGCCTATTGCTAACAATGATTGGAGTTATTGTTTCTTATAGTGCACTTATTGTAACAACATAACTATGCAAAAAATTGTAAGTTGTCTTTATGTGTATTGTAATAAATATTCATAATTTTTTTGCCCTAGATATATATTAAACGAAAATAATGAAGTATTTTTAAAATTTTAATAAGCAATAAAGATTAAAAATCTTTTATTTTAACTCTTTTAACCAAATTCAATTACAATGCCTTGAATTTGAATAAAAATGTCAAACTAATTTTAAATAATTATTATTTTTATTTTTGTTATAGATATCATAACTTTTACATGAACTATAAGGTTTCCTTTCAATGGCAATAAAATCATTACATTAAATATAGGAACTGTTCTTAAATTAATAATTATATTTAAATTAATATACATATGTGAAAAGAAATTTGTATCATTGTATAACTTTAAAACAATATCTTTAATCAGTACAATGCATCCCTATTCTATTGTTCTCTATTAACTGATTAATAAATGTAAGAAAATTCAAGAAACTAACGTTGCAAACGTTTTAAAACTGTAGTGAATAATAATAAATATTTTGGTTACAAAATATTTAAGCTAAAGTTATTTTAATGTTTAAACTTGTTGAAATATTATAAGGACAGTAAACTCCATTAGACAATCATTATAAAAGGCAATGAAGTAAATTTAAAATCTAATCAATACAAGAAACACTAAAATAATTTAAAATACAATAATAAACTCCCTTTTTTATTTCGATTATTTTTCTTTTACATTTTACAAGTATTTGAAATTTTTATTTTATTACTTATTATTGTATTAACATTATTTAAAAAGCACTGAGCTTGTATTTCTAAATTTGAAATTAACAATAACTGTATATGATTATGCACATACACACACGAAAATAAAATAGAAAAAGCGATTGTGAAATAGATAAATTTTTAAACTTTACACACTTTGGATTTATTCTTTATAAAAGTATGTATATTGAAAAATAATTACAGTAAAACCTTGAAAATTTTAGAATGCACCATGTTATATAAATATATAATGTGCTTAAAAATTTAATTTCAACAATTGACTTAATATCTTATTTAAATGTAAAAGAGTAATTATGAAATTTAATAAAATTAAAAAGACAACAAATACTATTAAAATGAATAAAAATATTTTAATCGCTTTTTAATCCAACTAGTTGATATACACCAAATAAAAATATCATATTTTAACATATTTTATTTTTTGGAACTGCATTATATATTTTGCCTCACATGTTAAAAATTAATTAAACTAGTTAAAAGATTGTGAACTTGACAAATTAAAATGATTCAATTCTCCTTATCAGGGAATCATGTATTTTAATTAGCTTTTCTTAGAGATTTAATTAAATCTACACGTAACACCTAATAAAATGGTTTGAGTATATTACCAAATTCCTCATGTGTGCTGATATCCTCATAATTAAAATGATGGCTGAAGCATTACAAATTAAAATATCCTTCACATTCATTTCTAGGAGAAATACATCTTTTGTGATTGGAAATCCTGAAAGATTCTATTCATGTTGTGTATAGATGCGCAATTGAAATATTTCTCAATCAACATTTCAAATAATATTTTTTTTATAATTGTTTAAAATTGTATCAAAACATTTATGAATTGTGAATAAAAACATAGTGTTCGAACATTACACAAAATATATTTTACTATTTTAAAAATCTTTTTTATTAAAACTAATATATATTTTCGAAATTATATTTTTCCAAATCCGTTAAGCATTTTATTGATAAATGTATTTTATGTTAAAAAATTAATAATTTATTATAGTAGTCTACTAATTAATAATTTCATATTTGAAAATACAATATTTATATTTATCTTTGTTTCACTATACATGTTATTTGTTGCTGAGAAGTAAGAATTTTCAAAACATTATTAAAAAAATTGCCTATTTAAAATTTTGTCTCTTTAAAATTCCTAATCTTATTTATAATTACATGATTTAAAAGTTTGATTCATTAATTTATAAGCGTGCAAAATATTTTTAACTAAATTTGATAAAACTGATTACCTAAACTAAAGTTTCTTAATATTAAATTAAAGATTCAAACTGAAAATATAACTCTTATTAACCTTTCGAATAAGGAACTGTTGATACTAAATTTCTAGATATATCTTCACTCATTAAATTTAAATTTCACAAACTTCAATTTTAGAAATATATATGTAATATATAATATATATGTAATAATAAATATATAATAATATATATTTTCTTATATCTTCCATATTAAATGAAGAAATTTTTAAAAATAATTAAATAAACAGAATATGACATCGTGTTTCTAGCAAGTACAAATTTTCCTTTAATAACTAATTACAATATATTTGAAGCTTAATAAAAGTAGTCTGCAGTGCAGTAATTAAATAGTATTTTTTCCATAGTAATCCTATAAATATTTTAACATAATTACTTTGAGAAGAATTTATATGACGTTATTAGAGTAAATTGCTTTGAAAAAGTTATATTAATTAACAAATATTATGCATTAAACTATCTTAAATTTTCAACTATAGTTTAAAGTTAAAAGATGCATAGCATTCAATACACCCTTAAGTATTATTTCAAATGTATAAAAAACTTATATTCGTCACTTAAATGTAAAATTCACATTTAGTTTGTAAATCTTATAAAAAACTTATTTGAATGTTTTGAAAAACTGATATAATTGTATGAGATTCTTAGCTAACTACATACAATTCAAATTAATATATTTATTTGTTTTGCTTTAATAAAAATAATACTGATTCTGAAATTGTAGTTTATTTTTTTCACAAGGTATTTCATATACTTAAGAATCATATTTATGACTTAATTTCAACTGTGAATAGATAATGATAAAATGTTTTATTAAACTGTTAACAATGATTTAGGATAAAAACAGTTCGAATAGCATTTTAAACGAGTAAATTAATATATATATATTTATATTAAATAAGAAAAATTATTTTAAGATTATTAATTTATTGAACGAATATTACATTCGTAATTTATTGCATTTACCAAATAAGGGTTTAGAATTAAAAACACTTAATATTTTAATATTATTATAGTAAGCAAAAATATTAATAGAAATTTCACTTCAATTAAAAAAAAAAACATCAAATGCTTATAAAATTTTTGGTGAAAATTGCAACTTGGAAAACACTGACATGTTTCATAACAGAATGAATTTAAATTATTTTCGTTTTATTAAAATTTTACATTGCAATAGTAATGTATGCTGCCACTTTTTACAAAAAGAAAAAAAAAGATATTTAGACGAATTCTGTTATTGATAAATTAAATTAAATCAAATAAAGAATCCTTTTGCAAATGATTAGATGTAAATTTTGTTGTTCTTAAAAATTTATACTGATATGTTTTATTTTCTGTCAGTTTGCAATAAAAATAAAGCTTAGATGACACATGTTAATGAAATAGAATCTAAATTTGTTTTGCTTTCCATACTCATTGTTATAGCTACACTAAAGTAATGTAAAAATATTTAGATATATGTGTGGTCAAATTACTTTAATATGTTGTTATTTCAAATGTATTTTTTGGTTGATTTAAATCTATTAAATGTTAAATAAATTTAAAATTAGTAATAATTAATAATAAATTCAATACTCTTAAAATTAGTAAAGTTAGAATTTGTTAATTTTATTGGGTTTTTTATTCAATTTATTTTATATATCTAAATTTATGAATCAATGTATAAAATAATTATATGTGTTTGAGTTAAAAATTTTGAATATCAAATTCATTAAGAAGGTTTCATTTATTAATCATTTGAAAGTTATAGGACGAAAATATCATAATTGAGAAACAAGATGGGATTTTATAAATTGCATAAAAAGAATAAATGAAAAAAGGAAAATTCTAAAATTAATTTAATACTATGTTTAGTTGCTTAAATTTTAACATGAAATTGTACACTTACGTCAATATATTTAACTGAAATTATAATTTTTAAATTAATTAGATAAAATTAATAAATATCAATTTTAGAAAGTATCCAAATATATCTTTAAATTTAGTAAGGATTTTAAATATATAATACTTTGAGTGCATAGTTTAATATTTATTTAGAATTTAAAATATATTTATATAATAGTAGTTTCGTATCATCAGATAAAAGGTTTTATTAGTATTACCCTATTATAAAGTGTGAGTATTATAAAATAATTTTTTAACTCTCGAATAGTTTTATAAATTATTAAATCATTAAAAATTCTAACATTTAATTAAAGATATTTTTATTGTTTTTTGATAAATATTCATTCACTTAAAGATAATCCCTATAATCTTTATTCAAATTTCTCTTAATACAATTTTAAAAAATGTAGTTTTTTTAACAAATCTCTAACATCTTTTAATATTATGAAGACACAGTCAGCTTTTAAAAATTCTAATTATTTCTGTGTCTTCTCACTCGAGCATTGTTAATGTTTAGTTAATCATATTAATATAATTTAACAAGAAAATTTCTTTTAAGAATCTGAATCCCGAAGAAATTGATTAAAGTGTATTGAAAAACTCAAATTGTTTTTTTTTTTTTTCAGTTAAAAATATTTAATACCTACTTTCTCTAAAAAATATTTTCAAAAAGTAAAATATGGACTTTCATATGATAATTATATACTTTTTTTTCTCCTGTGGTATCACTTACGTTAATTTAACGAACTATTTGTTGAGTTCAGATACACTTTAATTCACAATTGTGTATATAAATGATGTTAATCAAAACTGTTAAAAATAATTGGATGATCTTAGTTCAAATAATAATATCATTTTTCTACAAATATACCTGAAAATCCAAAATTTTATTATGGGAATCATTTTCCGTCTTATACCTGGTTAACAATTCTCTATTTCTACTCTCAAATAAAGATAAAAACTGTAATATAAAACAAATTATACTTAGAAAAACGTCATAATTTAGTCTAAACATTCAGAATTCAATTAAAATTATTTAAGTATTAGGACTTATAACTGATAAATTTGTTGTAGACACGTTATGAGGATGTAATTCAGAAGATATTTATGCTTGTTAGTGTACATCTTATCAGAAAGGATATCATTATTTTGTATGTTTGTTTTATTATTTTAATCTGAATCCGATAATTACATCTATTTCTAGAAAAATGAATAAATATGTAATTTTGAAGTTTATTCACTATCATTTGAAAGAATATAAAGCTATAAAAATATGAAACACTTGTTGTCTTATGCCTAAAAGGAAGTACTAATTTTTTATTTAAGCATTCTTATATATTTGTAAAATGTTTAGTCAGTGTTTTCTGATTAAATAATAAAGATTGTTTAGTCATAACTTTAAAATTCACAGTTGTTGATCACTGCACAAGATCCCAAAGAATTTATATTTCAAATTATTTTCATTGTAATTTTATATAATTAACAAATTACTTTTTAATACATTTAAAGGTTAACCAACCACTTATTTATAGCACTTTATTCTAATAAAAAATATACTTTTATAAAACATAAATAACTGAAATATTCATCAATTTTGTTGCATTTAAAATTGAATAAGAAAATAAAGTTTCTGGTATAGGTATATGCAATTTTTTTTTTTACATTTTCCTACTTCCACACTTTTCGCATAGTATTTTTGATCTCATTTTTGATTTTATTCATTATTGTTTCTTGCATTAAAAATTATGAAAATATATGAGATAAAATTGAATCTTTTAAATAAAAAAAAACTTATTCATTATAAAATTATATTTATTTTGCTTTCTAGTGTGGATTATGTTATTCCAGCATACCCTAAATTTTCTCATTGACATGTATTCATCTAAAGCAATTTAGTATCATAAACGCTTGAAAATTCAAGTTTTCTTACTATTTGTAATAAAATAGACGAAAAAGCACTTGGTAATTTTATAATTTCCTGCAAAACACAATTAAAACAATATATCATTTTTAAAATGTATTTATTTTAATAACCAAACCTTTTACTTATTAATGAAAAAGAAAACATGCAACCATAAAAACGGTAACTTAAACTAAGATAATTTCGACATAATGTGTGTGATACTTGCATTGTTAATTATATCAACGCGGTTTTCTGCTATATCCATTCATATATTATATCTATGTTATTACCAGATATATATAACTCACACCTTTTCTTTAGCTGTTTTTTTTATTATTTCAGAGAATATATTATGAATGTTACTCTTAGAAACACCTGTTATAAGAATTGCACTGACCTTAAAAAAATAACATGCCATTGAATTTTCTATTGAAATAATCTTTTGTGAAGTTTAGATTGTTGCATGAGAGAAAAGAGTTAATGCTGTTAGAATATATAAAATTTTTTTGAGTACCAATTACCTAAATGATATTAAATGGTATTCTTAAAGATGTTTAAACAGTATTATTTTTACCTTTCTGCAAATTGCATTATTTTAAATGACAAAATTTTGAGCAGCATCTTTGAGATAATGTAACAAAAATTTAACTTTTGATCACTGGTCATCTTAGTAACTAGAGCCCTATTGAAACAAATGTTCAGAGGAATCTTTTAGAGTTCCTATTGCAAAGTTTGAGCTATGGAAAGGGGCTCTATCTCGTGGAAAAAAGAAATAACTATCATGTACCTCCAGTGAAGCAGTAAAATACTCAATTGTCTTAAAGTATACTTCAAAAAGGATGATTTGGTAATAATAAAAGAATTCTATCCCTCTTGGTTTTGTGATTGTACTACACATTCATAACATGACGCTGCTTAATCACATTTATGACACTTCCTGTTGATCTGATTTATCTTTAAAACCATTTAACTGTTTTAAAGATGCAACACATTTAAATGAAATTTCTCTCCCGTTTTTAAATGACTTAAACATAACGTAATTATGAAGGAAAACATCATGGAAATTTCATTAAAATCCATTTACGAAGCCATCTTCATTATAATCAAAGAATTGATTCACGGAGATGAATTTTATAGTTAATTTTCATAATCTTACAGAAATATAATTCGAAAATAAAAACAAATTAAAATGATTAAAGAAACAAACTATTTACTCTTGACATTTTCTGAGAATTGGATAAAAACAATACTAATAATGCTCAGATGAATTTATATTTAAAAAACTTGTTTTAACTTTTAAAAAATTTAAAAGGTACCAACTTATTAAATATAGACATATTAAATAAGTAATGTTGATTTTTTTTTATTTTATTGACATACATAAACAACATAAAAGCAGGCAGATACTCTTATAAACTGATCCCTCAATGTTCAACTGCGTAAGACCAAAAATATGAGAAACTCGTAACCCAATTTTCCGATAAATGTACAAATATATGTCCAGAAAAGCAACTCTTAATCTTTGGTCTGTAACTACTTGTTCACAAATATCTTGTTCAAAATTGGTCTGAAATCTTAGAGTTTGGTCTTACTATTGGTTGGAAAGAAAGTAATTTCGGTTTCCAATAGTAGACATTTTTGTGCTTGTATCGTTATTTTTTCTTTTTTGTGATAGTCAATACTTTTAGGGTGCTACAGAAATAAATTCTTTCATTTTTGCTATTAACTGATAATTTTCTGTAAGTATTAACATGGAGTGCAAAAATAAGCATTTATGACCCAATTTAAATTGTTTATTTTATATATACAAAAAAGCGGCTAAGGTAGACAAAAAAGATATTGAAGCTTATGGTGATGTTTATTTAACATAATGCTCATAACAGAATTGACTTAAAAAATTTCGTTTTGAAGTTTCCTCCCCGAAGAATTAACAATGTTCCAATTGCTCTTTTGAAATTGAGATGGCAAAATAAAAAATCTATAATGCACAGAATAGACATAACTACAATAGATCGCACAACAGTTAATTGTATCACACGCAGTACTGCGTGTGATACAAAGTGAAAATCATATACAAAGACTTGGACTTTAGTTTCGTTTCACACTGAAAAACAAAAACAGATGTCAATTGAAAGCAATAATTGGGTTCTTAAATATATAAGAAAATATAATTTTATATTAAATGTTCTTAAACAAATGAACTAATAATACATTTAATGTCATATTAATACTTTTTTTTTGCATTTTACAAAAATAATAAAGATGATTAGTTCTGAATTTTTTTTTTGTACTTTTTATGACACAATCAGTATAGTCTACCAGATTTAAATATAATAAAATTAAGGTTCATGTATTATAAAACAGGTTCTTGACAGTAAATATATATTAATAATGATTTTACATGAGAGAATATTTTATCTATTAAATATATTTTTAATTTTTAAATACAAGAGCTTCTAAAGTACTTCATCCAAATGATAAAATATTCTTCTAAAATATAGAAAACAAAATGTAGTTTTATTCAATTTACCAAAGCAATAAATTTGAAAATAAAAGTTAAAAAAACCGTTGCAAGAAAATTACCAAATGATTATTTTGCTTATTTAATAACAGCATTTCATCTACAAAATTTTCAATTTACATAAAATGTTTTCTTATATGATAATAACTGTATAACATAAACAGCCTTACATAGAACCCAGTAAGCTAATTTAAACTACAGGCATGAAGTTCATGTAAAAAATATTTTTTTCCTATCTTAAAATTGTTTACTGACTAACAATTTTAAGATAAAAAAAACTTTATAAATTTTTAGATATTACCTTAAATTTTGGAAAACATCGAATATTCACAACATTTTCAAAAACCAAGATAATCTTAGATTACCTATTGATAAAATTAAAAAGCGTTGAATTTTTAAAAACCAACAAATTCAAATTTCATATGTTGTGTGTTTATCAAAACGCATGTTGACCAAAAATCCGAATTTCATCTGATTAAATATAGCAGAAGAAAATCAAATTAAGCATCATTTTAAAAACTAATGTTGTTATCTTATATTTTGGCTTTAGTTAGATCGGTTTAGGACAACATAATTGAGGAAACATTGTTGTTAGATCTAAGATATGACAAACCTTAGTCCGTTCACAGAATATATAATGCATTTGCAAGCAAATGTCATTTAATATAAAACTTTTATTCAAAAACATCGGTTGCAAAATGATAAAAAAGCGGTTTTAGCAAAACAGTGCAAATATTGTTAAAGAAAGTTAATAAGTTAATAATATTTTTAATTACTACGAAAGCTCAAGTGTTTAAGTAATGATATGTGAGCTGATTTTACATCATATAAACACAGTTTTCTGAATGATGTTGAAAGTAAGCTAATTAAGTAAAACATTTCTCATTTATTTAATCACTGCAAGTCATTAATAAAAACTACAATATAGGAATATGGGAGAATTCTAAAATAACACTAATGACAATAGATAAATAACATTAATTATCACAGTAGAACAGCGTGAGATGAATGTTGTGATATTTTTCTACAACGTGAAATTAGGCGAAATAAAGTTATTGAAAGATGTACTGTGAAAATCACATTAAGTTTTTACAATTTATAAAATACAATAGCGTTAAAATTCTAAATTGTTGTTACTTTAAATTTTATTTTATTAATGTCAATCCTTAACATTATATAGAACCCATGATTTAAAAAGTATTTAATTAATACACAAGGTTAAGTCTTTTGCGTACCTTTATCTCTCAAACCGTTGGTCGAAAATATATAATTTCTGCTGCAAAAATGTTTCAAACATTTTATGTTTTATCATTTTTTATTTTTAAAAATTATATTTTTCAAGACATTTATTAAAGATAAGTTTTTATTCGCTTTCTTATAATTATATGTATTGAATATATTTGCCTTTTACTTAACAGCTCTAAATAAAAAAAAAAGTTTCATTTCTCTACGACAAAAAAGAATTAGATACATAATTTTAAAGTTTGGAACATTTTTGCCTTCTGTAAGGGGTCAGTAACAAAATTATTAATATAGAATAAATTCCCTGTAAAACAAGTTTTTGGGAAAAAACAAACTTTTTCCCTCCATATGTATATAATGTGTATCTATTACCACGGTGCCATACAATTTATGTTGGCAGCTGTAGCAACGACAACTAGGGTGGAAGAATGGGAATTTTTTAAGAATTATGATAAATCAGCCTCTAATGAGGTATTTCATCCGGGGGGGCTTATAATTACCATATTTCACTCTTAATGATTCTATACATTTTACGTGCTAGAAAATTACCAGATATTTCATTGAAGAGTGTTCAGTCAGGTCTGGATTCCAAGCTTCCGGGGAGCACTTAATCTTCAACAACATACAACTATCCCACAGCCTCAAAATTATGGGTTATCGTCTTTTAATATTTTTATACCGAATTTCTACTAACTGTTGCATAAGCTAAGCGTCTATGCTAATTCAATCTCCTTATAATTCTAAATTGACTTCAATTATCTGTACAAAAGAACTGACATTTTTCAAGTTTTCCGTTATTAAACCAGCTCTCATATTAATTGTAATCTATTACAAAACAATATTGGGAAGATATCAAATAATAAAATTTTTGAAGGAGCTCCAATTATTTATATTACTGTATGAAAAAACACAAACAACTTTCCAAGGTAAGCGTTCTGAAAGTTTAATGGTAAAAAGGAACATTCTGGCAAAATCGTTGATCACGAGATTCAATTTTCTCCATATTCATTAGTTTTTCCAATCAGCCAGAAAAATGCTACATCTAAATATTTTTGTCATTTACTGCATTTCTCTTATCTGATCTTAACTGGTACTTCTGATTTTCTCAATTACATTTCTTTTACTTTTTCTTTGGATTTAAATATTTGGTCGCTAAATTTCGCATTGTTTATACTCTGAAATGCAATTGAGGCATGAGTTCTGATTATATTTCCCAACGATTTCAATAGTCGCATAAACGACAGATATGGAAACATTTCTCAAAATTACACATTGTGATTGATATACCATGCTCTGCGCATAATTGTTGAATACGATCAGTCTGCGAATAATGCTTTTGACGTAGTACTTAATTCTTAAGATAAAACTAGGATCGTGAGTAATCATATAGAAGATATAATTAGTTATAATAATGTCGAACTACATTGTAAACAATTGTTGGGATATTATTATCATTTAGAGCGAAAGTCAACAGAAGTTGCACAAGTGTACTGTAATCCTTTTTCAGATTGCTAATCATCCAAAACGTAGATAAGTAGGTTCATAGAAATAGGAAATATTCTTTATCATCCTCGTACAGGGAGGCTATTCAAAAAGGATTCTGTTGTAAAGTTGGAAGATGTTTAGGCACATACTTTAGCCAACCCACATAGTACAATTGAAATTAGCAGACTACATTCCATCACAAGGATGTGTATGGCAAAAAAAGCATTCTGATTGAGTGCTTCACTATCATGTCATTCTTCACTAAAAATAATAACCACCAGATAATAATCACTAATTTAATCGGTGCAATTGGACAATGAATATGATTAATGATACTTCAAATTTTTCTGCAAATTTTTTTAAACTGCTGAACAAGTATCGCACCTTATAAGGTTGTGAATCTGTTTTTCTCGCATGTAAAACTATTGTAAAAAAATCTAGTAAATTCATGTTTTAATAATTTTATAATCGAATGTCAGTTTTCATATATACTAATATTTACGCAATTGAGTTCCATATTTAAATATTCTGCCGCCCAACCTGTCTAGTGGTTAGCGTAACTGATTACGGATGGGGAGGACCTGGGTTCGAATCCTGGCTAGGGCATGGATGTACTTTCTCTTTCTCTCTGTGTGTTTCTTGTCCTTTCCCCAGATGATCGATGAATGTGGTCCGCCCTACAAACGGGTTTGTGGCGGTGTGGCGTGGGCAATGCTATTCGTGCCTCCATGACTTGGTTCTCAGGTGCCCACCAGGTAACGATAAAATGAGAAGCAGTTTCATACCTTGTTGCGGCAAATAGGCTAATGTTACTTACTTGCTCAAGGGTGCCCGCCATTAGAAATAAAAAAAAAATTAAATATTCTTAAAAAAATAACTTTTGGATCACTTTTAATGAAGATCAAGTTTAAGAATATGAGAATCGCTCTCAATTTATGATTTACAGAAACTAGACTACAAATTATTTATTTTAAGTATATGTGTCTATGAATCATCTTAAAATAACAGCATTAAATCCCTGTCCGAACACAGTGTTTATTATATTTGTCGCCATCACTATATACAAGCACTACAAATAGATAAAAAAATATAAATTTTGGGGTATTGTGATAGCTGAATTGATTTCATATAAAATGTTGTAGTGAGTATTGTATTTTAAATCATTTCAACTATTTTTCCTATGCAGAATGTGTAAAAATATTATTAAATAATATTTTATCATTTGGAGTATTCACCAAATTTACTTTTCCATACATTTATGTAGGGAAATTATTTATAGTTAAGTATTCTCGTGTTTGAAACGCTTTTCTTTTGTGTGTTAATTTAAATATCATTTAGTATAATAGCATTAAATTTTCTTTCAGTAATAGTTATGTGTGCTTCACCTGATTCCATAAGAGAAATTCTACTTTCTGCTGATGAACTTGGAATGGTAGACAGTGGGGACTACGCCTTCTTCAGCGTTGAACTTTTCACGAGGTAAGTTTTTTAAAATTTCATGATCAATACAAAATTTTTATTAGGATAAATATCATCTTATTATTTTTATTAAGATAACCATATTATAACAGCTTGAAATTTCTTGGCTGAAAAATTATTACTTTATCTAAAAGACATTATTCATTTTAGACATTTGTGCAGCATTGTCTTCCAGATTATTATTTCATTGTCTCTAGCCATATCTATAATTACAATTAGAAAACTTAATAACTTTCTAAATTCTAAAATTTGATGAAGCAAAGCAAAAAGGGTTACAAAGGAACAGGAGAAACACTAATTAGCTAACATTTCAGTTTAAGAAGAAATGTTTTGATCACCAGATTATAGGAAATTTTTATTTATTTATTTTTATGGAAAGAAATTAAAAGACAAGAACGAGACACTGACCAAAACAAAAAAAATTCCATGTATTTTTGATAAGCGTTATACCCGGTAAAAATTAGAGAAATAATTTTATAGATTCGATTTCTAAGAAGCTTTGAATGTTCCTTGTAACATGTAATAGGTATTATTCCGTTGCAAAAGGGACAGATAGAATGTTTGAAGAATAGGATTACTTAATGATATAAGGTTATTCAATCATTTGTAGCAAGCCATGATATGTAAACTATAACCGCGAGTATTCATCTTTTATGGCGGTTGGTAATGCATTCGGAAATAGTGTTCCCTCACGTAACGTCTAACAAATATTCAACCATTATGGTACTACAAATTCAAGATTTTTCAGGAAACCATTTGTTGCAAATACTTAAGCTGATATCTATGTTTATGAGCCGAATACAGCTCGAACTGCTAACGGTTTTGTGTCGCAAGATATTATATAAGCAAATTCTTTGCACACAACTCACGATGTAGCAAACAGAAAGAAATTAATGAAGTACACAGAAATATCAGAAAATCAAATGTCTAAAGGAAATTGTTCATCAGCCAAGTTGTCAATGGATAAGTTGTCAACAATCTTGTGTTAGTATCACATGTTTAGTTCATTTTCAGTTTCTGATTTTACAATTCTCACCAATTATTTGTTTCCAAACTCTCTTAGCTACTGTTATGGTACACAGAAGTATAATGTGTGGTAAAAAATCATCTTTCACGAGAAATCTTCCTTAAAAAAACATTGTTGATTATTGAAATGTCATATTATTCTACACGAAGTTCAGTTGCATTTGTAACTTTGACCACAAACAGATAACCTTAGCCTATTTTCAACGTATTGCTAAAATCTGAATTTATTTTCACTTCAGGCAATTCCATTCAGCAACAGTTAAAAGGCTAATATGCTGATCTCACCCATATTAAAAAATGAACGAGCTTAGTAAATAAATTTTGAAACTATTTTAGCAAAAATAAAAGAGAAATAATTTGTTTAATGCATAAATACTTATTTTAATTAAATTTAAGACAAAATTTAAATATGAGTGCTGAAAAATATCTAACTATCAAAATTATGTAAAGCATTTTCATGACTATAGAAAATTCATTACATAAATTGTTTACATACAAAAATATTTAAATTCCTTACGTTGTTTAATGTTGATATTTCGTTTTCATTCCCCTTAAAAAAATAATTTTAGCAATTGAGAAATTATTTTTTATCTTCGAACATTGCTTAAAATTTCAAGTAAGCCCTTAGAAACTTTAATTACTATGAAACATTTGAGGAATCATCATCTATAATTCAATGTGATCATTAAAAGATAAAACTGCTTTAGTACAAACTTATGTTGTGACTATAGGAAAAATTTCATCGATTTAGGAAAGCTTGTGAGTGTATAGAATTTGTAATTTTTTTACTAAATATTTAAAAAAATAATTTACTTAAAAATATAATCTTTTCGTAGTTCTCTTCCTGAAATTTTTTATACAAATCTTTCTTCAAAAAGTTTAATTATAATTTTCTCAGCAATCTTCTATAAAAAACATACTTTCGTCTACTCAAAATTATCATTTTTATGAAATCCTATTGCAACTTACTGATTCTTCAATATAATTATATTTATAACAATCTGCAGCTAAACATTTGCTTAAAATTATATTTCTTGTATCTTGTGGTTCATTCTGGAAAGTTATAAGATGATTATTTAAAAGAAATACAAAGTTTGAATAAATATAATTGCAATGGTAATAAATATATTACAGCAACTTACGTCCATAATTCTGGATAAAAAGAGAGATTAATTATGATTACTACACAAATATACAAGAACATATATCTCTTAATATATATAGTCTTCTTCACTATGCTGAAAGTGAAAGTAGGAGTTATTGACTAGTAAATGAGAGTAGAAGTCATTGACTGGCAATTAGATCTAGTTAACTCTATTAGCAATAAGTGACCGTGGCAACGATCTCATATTCAAGACATTATGATTACAGTAACTAACATTTTTCATAATACTGAAAATAAGACATCATTCATTCTTTCATCAGACATCATACATTTCAACACAAATATAAGTAGAAAAATATATTAAGTAGAGAAGTACCTATTTTTCTGAAGAAAAAGTTGCTTACTTACTTTAACCCTTAAGAAGGAAAAAATGTTTCTAAAAGTATTTTATCACTTGTTAGTAAATACATACTATTTTCTTTTCATGTGAATTGAAATATTTTAACTTTTTTCCGAATATATTTTCAAAATATTTGACGAAAGCTTGTAGTTTGTAGCAGTTAACAGAATATGAAAATAATGACTTGTTACTAACTGAAATTTATTATGTGAATGTCCTTTCTAACTATTTTTAGTCAGAATAAAACACTGTTTCTTATAGCACAGAAGCGTTTGACGCAACTCTTTCATTCTTATTCTCTTGTAGGCAGAGATGGTACATAAAGTGATTCTAAATATTTAAATCCAATTATTATTTTAGTAATGATTACGATACATGTTTTTGATAAATATAATTCTATTTTTTTGAAGAAGAAATATCTGTTTTAAAGATTCATCTCCGAAGTTTGAATATTTTAGATTGAAATGAGATTGTTATCAATTTTTAAGGCTCGGTATAATATATAGAATCTAGCCTATATTATATATATGTCAAGCAGTATAAGTTTTAATAAAATATTCATATATAATTTAATAATTATATTACACTTGTTGAACACTAAGCAATGCAAAAATATTGATTATCAAGCAATGTAAATTATAAAAAAATGATTCAAAACAAAAACTTTGCAAATAAATCTATAATTTAGAAATGTTTCTGTTAAAGTCTGAAAACAGTGCTTTAAATAACCTTATTTGTTTTCTTTCAATCAAAATGATATTTAAAATAAATGGTGATAAAAAGAGTAATATGTATGCTAAGAGAAAATAGAATTTAATATTTTCTTAATAAATTTCATTACAATATAACAAATTTAAAAAATATTCTTATGAGAATAATAATTACAACAAATCTTCATACGTTTATTACAATTATAAAAAAAATATTCTTATGTTTAATAAATAAAATGAAAAATCTTCTTATTTTAATGTTGTAACATAAAACCCATTTTTTGATTCAAAAAATAAACATTCTGTTATATCCGATTCATTGGAAAACAAGTTTATTCTATTTTTGTAATTTATTACAAAATTAAATTTTTATTTGATACATAGTAAAATTTTGATATTTTACTTAGCTATTGAAACAAAAAATATTTCTTTAATTTCTGGAAATCTTGAATAACTGATAAAGTAAGACAAGTGTCTACAATAACATTATAAATGCTATACCTGAATTTTCAGACGTCTGACACTTTCTTGATTAATTACTAAATTCCGTGTTTACCACGGATGTCCTTGTATTCACACCAGAGAAATGGAGTTCCTAACACCCATTTCCCAAAGTGCTCCCTACAGTGCGCAAGTGATGATATGGAAAACAATTTAACGAAGAGTTATTCTCGACCAGCGAAGCATGGTGTGTTTCCTCACTTGTCTAATACTGCTAATTAGTCAAGAAAGAGAATAATGCATTAGGCGCTCTTCACCCTCTGGAGAGGTTCTAATTAAATTGCCCCAGTAATATGAGCCTTCAGGAAAGGCAAACACATTAGTGGGTTGATAGCAGGATAATGTGAATGAATCTCATGAATTTCTACTTTTATTCTATATGATTCAGTTTATTGTCGGTAAAGAACTCGTATGAAAATCCAATTTCGAGTATTTAATAAGACATTTCGCTGGATTTCCTTGCAATAATTTAAAGCATAAGGATTTATCATTAACATTTAATCAAAACAAAATATGTCATTAACTTACGTATTCATTCAATGACGTATTCATTCAGCAGATGACAAATGCACACACATACACAAACATATATATATATATATATATATATATATATATATATATATAATTTTAGTCCGTATGAAACCTTAAAAGTATGGACTATTTATAGCTAGTATTTGATATGAATAAAAAAATATTGTCTTGTTACTGGTTACACAACTGCATAATGTTGTAAAAATGGCCCATCAACATATTACTAAAAGTGTGTGTGAGTGAAAAACATAACATTTAAATATGTTATGTTTAATAAATGAAAAACATTATATTAATAAATTATATCATTTACAGAAGTATGATTGATATAATTTATTAATATAATTTATGATATCATTTACGTTTAAGTTATTCAAATATTACGAAATTTAATTTAACACATTTCAAAAGGTATATAAAAAAAACTTCTAAAATGACTAGTCTTTAAAATTAGTTTTTATTTTCACTTTAATTTAAAACATTATAAAAATCCGTCTAATTAATTATTCTTTTTAAAATTGTTACAATGATTATTAAACATATTTGTCATCATATAATAAACATTATATGGTACTAATATAAGGTACTAAAATTATTGGTAAAAAAGTGTTTTTTAAGTAAATTTAACAATTACTTAATGTTATCTGAAGAATGTATTCTAAAATAAAATTTGCTATTTTTCTAAGATTCAATTTTCAAAAACTAGAATATAAATAAAATATTTCAGAAGAAAATATAAAAATAATATTATTTATACTATTTAACATCACTTTAAAAAGGCTTTTATTTATGAAATATATTTTGTTGTTAACCTAACGAAAAATATATGAACTTTCATTTTCTTTTTTTTTTACATTTAAGATGAGAAAATATGATAAAATTATTTTCTATTAGTCACTTTTTCTTAATATAAGTAAGCAGATTTCAGATTTAATTAAAAATTTGAATTTACTTTCAGACATCAATTGTAAAATTCTAGATAATTTTGTAAAATATGTTTAATTTTTGTGAACTTATAACTGACTTATTTTTCCCTATTTCTCAGAGTCTTGATGCTTTTACGCTTTATATTCATTTATGCTTTATATTTCCGACTCTTTAATAAGTTTTGGAGAAACAGAAAAATAAATATTAAAAAAATATTTATGTTGGGCTGTAATTTAATTTATTTTATGAATAACTCGGACGGATTATTTAGTTCACATATAAAGCATAGGGAAACATGCTTTTTACATTATAAATAAAAAATATATTTCTGCAAACCAATAAATTGTTTCCAAAGATATATATTTAAAAATTTAAAATAGAGTAAATATATTAAAACGCAACAGTTTCAGAAATGGTTCTAAAAGAAGAGTATCCACAATATTTTACTTTTATGCTCTTCTCTGTATCGCACGTAAAAGTTTGGATGGCTGCCGATCAACCAATTTTTCTCCACTAAGCAAACCTTTTTCTTCGCATAAAGAAATTGCTTCATATTTCAGTTTACTGCATAGATCACTTGGATCGGGAGAAATAATAATATCATGACAGTCTATTGTAATATCTAAAGATAAATGAGTTGAACGAAATTATACTTAGTTCTTTATTCTGTAACAGATTTAAAAACAGTTTGCTCGAATTTTAAATTTAACATCGTAAGCAGGTGAGATGGGCCAGAGGTAGGAAAAATGAGATTTTCACTGCAGAAATTTTCTATATAATATAATCCTTAAGTGAGTTGCATGATATATGTGATCACCATGTTATGATGAGTTGGTATTAAATATTACTTTAAATACACATCATTTGAAAATTTAAACTTTAATAAAATAATAACATATAAATTTTTACAAAAGGTACTCTTTTATAGAATTTCAATACCGGTATATGTATAACAATTTAAAGTAGAAGTAAAAATAGATATGATTGATACAAATAATATATATAGAAGAGCTTCTAACGGAATGAAAATCTCACAACAGAAGTATGGTAAATTGGACAGAACGCTGTTAAAAGAACTCTGTTTAATTTACCGTAACTTTTCAAAAAAATGTAATGGGTTTTTGGAATTAGAAAAATTAAGATTCACTTATTTTGTAGCATTTTGTTAAGATTACTTCGACACCAACTTAAAAAGTTTTAGCACCAATTCGTTATGCAAATTTTGCGTAATATCACCTTGTGATACACAATATTCACAAAAGTTACTTTCTTGATGATTATACCTTTTTCTATAAATATATAGTAATAGCATTGTGCTGGGATTTTAAATTCATTTAAAGCACCAAGCAAGTTAAGTTAAAAGCAAAAATATAAAATAATAACCATGATATTCGTATTCATGTGATGCTTCTATCAGAATAATGGCAAGAATCTGATTTTATCTGAATAATATGCATTCTATATTTGACAAATTCCATTAAATTATTTACTTCTCCCATATAGAAGAAAAGAGAATATTTCATGTGTTTCAGTTTTAAAAAAATTATTTATTTAAAATGTCCTTATTATCTGACGTTATCCAAAGAACAAGCATTTGTGCTTTAGATAACGTTGAATAATTAGATATCTCTTGTAGATTTTACAGTCTCTCTTGTAGTTCAAGAATTTGGAACATAATATAACAACCTGATAATTTGATCATTACGGAAGAATAATAGTATAGAAAAAAACAAAAAATTGTATAAATATAAATAAATTATAATAACTTGCAAATATAATTAATAAAAATAAAAACCTATATTTGTAATCTTGAAACATTTCATAAATCCTTATTAATTTTTCACGTGATAAAATTACACAAATTAAATTTATTAAAATGCAAACTATTCCTTTCAATATATTTGAAAATATTGCAAATGTATTTAATATTTAAGCCCAAAATATTAAATATTTATCGTGTGATAATTATAATCCGTTTATTATCTTACTAAATACTCGAAACTTATATTTTATACATTTATTTAAGTTCACTGCACAGAAACATATAAATTTCTCATAGAAATTCTGAGATTAATATTTTTAAAAATTTTACTTTTCAAATTAATTATCTACATTTTATCAGATAAAAATGCTGCTCATTTGCATATTTTATGTATTGGTTTTATATTCCGCCTTATAAAAAGGAAATTCATTTTTAGTAAAGATAAACTTTTTAAACTTTGTCACTCTGTATTATCAATAGTTATAAAATAAAAAAAAATTGTTAGTATTATCAATGCAAATGCAAATAAAATGGTATTACACATTGCCTTTTAATCAAGATCTATTTAAACAATTTCGATTGAAATTTTTCTACTCGAAATAAACTATTTTGATCAGTCATGCTACGTTCAAACGACACAATTGGCTTTGGCTCATTAAATACCGAAATGAAGGATGAAATGAATTAAGAGAAGTTTATGCTTGTGCCATTCGATCGGCCATTTGCGACAAGTTCATGAAGTTCTAATGGGTTTGGCTCATTAAGAGATTCTCCTCGGTAAGATTCTCGCCTGCTTTAAAATGTTCAACAACTTAAATATCCAAATAAATGCCCTTACTCGCACAAGTGCTGTTAATCACTGCTGTGTTTCAAGGATTAAATTACCCAGAAGAGAAAAGGAAATTTGAATCTAATTATTTTCCTATTTTGGGAGGCACAGACTGTGAAGTTCTTGCCGGATAAATTATCGATGTCGAAAGCAATTTGTTTTAATTAAACTAATAAGATAGACATTGGTTATTTTTATTATCATGGAATATAATGGAACAAAAATAAATTTATAGATTTTGGTTGTAAAAATACAGCAGTTTTTTTTTAAATTTATTAAAATATCTATCATTAATTTTAATTTGCAAACTATTTTAGCAAAGTAATATAATTATGTTTTTCCAATACTTCATAAACTTTGCTATAGTTGAAACTTAAGTTCTTCTGTTCAATTTTACACAAATTATAAATTAATTCTTAAATAAAATAAAAATATTTATAAAGAAGGAAGAATTAATTCCAACTAGCCTAGAAACGTAAAGGAAACATTTTTATTTAATTCAACACAAATTAATCTGTTGAAATTATAAAAATAAATTACTTATATAAATCTCAGTCTGCTTAGGTCTAAACTGTTTTTATAAATTCAATAAATATTATAACTATGCAAATAGTTAAAAAATAAATTTATTTTTAAAATCTAATTTTCAAATAAATAGACAAAAATAATATAATAATTTTTGATAACAATTTTCTATAACAAAACTTAAATGACAGCATGCATGTACTTTACAAATATTTAATATTTAAAACTGTTATAGTTATATATTTTTGTTGTGTTGACGCTTTAAAAAATCATGTGAATTTATGATATACTTTATGAAAGATAAAACAAATATTTTTGCATGATTTTTTTCAACCTATAAAATTTGTTTTAATATTTTTAATGTATTGTGAGACATAAGCTTGATCCATTTTTATTAATATGAATTTTAAAATAAAGCAAGAACGAAAGCCGCAGACCGTGGTTCAGAGAGTCTGACTCACAAGAAATCAATGAGAGAGCCCGAAAAGCGTATGAAGCTTTAATCACTGTGACTGCTAGAATCCCAGAAACCGCAGAATATGCTGAGTTTTCAAGAAGCGTAAAAAATCTTGCCATGCAGCAATTTGGAAAACCCTATGGGAAAGAAGAGGTAAGTTTGGATCCAAACTAATTAAATTCTATCTTGGATTATTCACGATGAACTTTTTCATTTTTTACAAAAATAATGGCTCAGAAATATGTCCAGTAATAATTCATCCGATATTAACTTTTATGACAAGTTCTTTTTATTGGTTTTGACTGGGCATGTAAAAAGTGCTATCTCCTTGATAATAATTTAAAAAATATATATCTTCTTTAATTATGCACGATTATTTGTGTTGTTAATGAAATACACATTTTAAAAATAAATTTTGCATTATAATTAAGATGCAGTGTTTGACCTCAGAAAATTTTAAGAAAACAATGCTCCTATTAAACATGAAAAAAAATTTACTTATTTATATAAAAATATCTTTTTACTTCAAGTAAATTTTCATAATACGAAAGGTTTTGTCATTTAATTAACTTAAAGTAAAATATTTTATCCCTATTTTAGCCACTTGTTTCCTAACAAGAACATTTAAAGTTCACAGCTTAAAATTCGATGCAAAAAATATCTTATTCGTTTTTCGAATAAATTAATGCTCATGGATAGTTAATTAAAATTAGGTAATTATCTAAGATTATTCAAAATCGGCTAATACTATAATATTTTGCTAAAAATTAGAAACTGTGCATAATTAACTCTCAAGTTCATCAAATTTGCTTTGTAAGTTACTGGCTACAACAAAATTAATTCATAATGACAAATAACTAATTTAAATTGCATGTGAAAATTAACATATAAATTGAACACCGTAATAACTTACCATTAAATTTTTTGGCTGAAAATTAATAATATTTATGAAATGTAATGACTTGAAAATTGTTATAATAATAAATTATTATTTTATCTGTTGAAAATCTATGAGAAATTACAGAAATAAATTTAAAAAGTTTAATAATATGGAGGAATAAAATGTGTGATAATATAAAAAAGAAATCCATTATGTACTCTCATATAATTGCTTATATGATATTAGAAGGGACTGTTTTTATGTAATGTTTTTCTAATTCTTATTAACATATGTATTTAAATTAATGTAAATGTATTTTGATCGAGGAATACTAGTAAATAGTTTCAAAGTTTTAAGGAAAAATAAAAATTGCAAAAAATTCAAGTTATAAGAGTATGAAGAATGGAGAATGAATCATGCTCAAATATATTGCTGATTTTTTTTTTTCTTAAAACTGCGCCAATTCATGCACTTACAGTTAATCTATTCATGGTTAGTAAATTTTCAATGACTTCGAAATTTGGAATGACAAAATGATTTTTGATGTTAACGTGGTTGAGTGTTTTATAAAATGACTGACATTAATATAAAGTATAGATTTTTTCTAGGATTTTATTTTACATTTTATTTCCTTTTGCAGGTAAATATATACGTTACTGCGTTCCATGATGCTGTAATTCTATACTCTCTTGCACTGAATGAAACGTTAAGTGAAGGATATAATGTCAAAAACGGTACGATTATGACTCAAAAAATGTGGAATAGAACCTTTGAAGGTAAGCAAGTTTTAAAAGAGATACTCATAAAAAAAATATTCATTTAAAAATTAATTATATATTAGAATTAATATTTAATATTTTTAATATAAATTTTAATATTTTTAATATAATATTATATAATTAATTATCATTCATTTTAAAATTAATTATATACCTCCTTCAAATTATCTATCGAAGTTAATTAATAAAATATCAAAAATTGAAAAAAAATGCTACTGAAATGACCCACTTTGTTATTTACTTTCTTCAGTAATCTTTGAGGAAAACTTAAAAAAAACATTCTTGTCTTAGGAGTAAATTTATAAATATATGCACTCTCGTATCTCAAAATTGGAACCAAAAACATTTTACTTTCAACTATATATTTTAAATCAAAAATAACATTACTGCTTAATTTTCATTTTAAGATTATTTCTGGAATTAGGAATTGATGCGCAAAATATCATCAACACAGAGTGAGCTCAGTTCAATGAGAAATAAAATACCTTTTAGTTCTGGAAAATTAGCTCAATAGCACTTCATAAATAAACTGGAACAGATATAAGAAAACAAAACAATTCCTTTTATTGAAATTCACGGTAGCAAGTTATTTAACATCAATTATTTTATTCATAAAAAATCTGATGTAATATTACAACATTATCTCAAGAAAGTTATTTTTCCAAAGAAACAGATGCCTGCAAATAAAAAGCAACTGTTTTAATTTTTCTTAAATTTGTACTATAAATATCAATTCCTCTAAGGATTCCACTTCAAACAATTATTTTCTTCAATGTAATTTCACAGATTCACTTCAGGTGACAAGATGAAATATGATTCGCTAGCCTGGCGTGTTACCAGTCTTTCTAAGCTCTCGTATAACTTGATTTCGCACTACATCATGATAAATTGCAATACTTCATAAACATCATTGTTTTTCATGAAAGTTAGAATTGCGATTGTTTTATTTTATTTTCATTACATATTTTATAGCGTAATCATGTATTCACATCGTATAATGATATGAATAAAATTATAATCTCACTATAACATTTATACATACATTTATTTATACATACA